>VNKC01002696.1:0-264753 GCA_008042775.1 Drosophila pectinifera
CAGAAATAAAATTTTATTCAATTTTTGAAAATTTTAATGATGTAACCCCTTACATTTTTTTGAAAAATCGACCAAAAATTTTTTACTTTAATATTTCAATATTTTATTATTAAATAATTAAGATTTTAGCGGCGATTCCGAATATAAACGGCATTTGGCTGTCATTTCATTTTTGGCCAAATTATGCTCTTCAGAAGACATCAAATGCGGATTTTTGGGTCTTTAAATCGGCATTTTTAAATCATAATTTTTGGTCAAATCATTTTTAAGGCAATAATTTATTATTAAATAATTAAAATTTTAGCGGCGATTCCGAATATAAACGGCATTTGGCTGTCATTCCATTTTTGGCCAAATATATACATGCTATACAGGATGCGGATATTTGGGTCCTTAAAGCGGCATTTTTATATCCTAATTTTTGGACAAATCAAAATTAATATTTTTATAATTTAAAAATAGGTTTGGGGTCGATTTTGCAAATGGATATTTAGGCGTCTTGCACATCTTTAATTTAACCAAACTCAAAATAAAACATTAGTAAATTCAATTCTTAGCACGTAGGTACTTTATTTTACTCGATTTATTTGTTTATTTACGAAATAAATGAAAAATAAAAAACCCCTACGAATTCCTTTCCCACCATTCCGATTCGACGCTATCTAGCGTTTTGACGTTAATAATTAATTAATTCGACACGTGGTTTTGCAACACTAACTGCATAACCTTAACCAGCACTGTCTCATATCAGCTGTTGGCTCCGCTTCCCTGCCCGCCAACAAAGAAAGCTAATGGCAAAAACAAGCATTTATCATCAGTTTTGCATGGTTTATATCGGAATTGCATGTTTTTATAATCTATGGGTGTTACGGGCCTATGGAAGCTAATCGAGCCATGCGGCAAGCCTGTTCCTGTGGAGACTTTGGAGGGCAAAATCCTGGCAGTTGGTAAGTTTTTGATTTCGCCGGCTATCGAAATAGTAGTCCAATAATTCTATTTCTACAGATATCTCTATATGGCTACATCAGGTGGTGAAGGGCTTTCAGGACAACAAGGGGTCGGCTTTGAGCAATGCCCATTTATTGGGCTTGTTCCATCGCCTCTGCAAGCTGCTGTATTATAGGGTGCGGCCTGTTTTTATCTTCGATGGATGCGTACCTCAGCTTAAAAGGGATACAATTGTGAGTTGTTGAACTAACTATTGAAGCGGACTGAAATTAAAGAAACACTGCTTTCTTTTGTGTCCACCTACCAGGCCCGTCGCCAGCAGCAGAGGAATAAGCTTAGCAATGAAGCCGATCGCATTCAGGCCTTGCTCCTGCAATCCTTGGCCAAAGAGAAGGTTGTGCAGCAGGCGCTGGGCAAAAATGCGGAGCTGTTGCTGAAGTCACCAATCAAGCGGCCGCCTCCGAGTAAGTCGAAAAACGACGAAGATGATTTGTTCAAGCTGCCAGAGCTGCCGGCGGCGTCAGATGCAGCGGAAAGCGACCAGGACTTCGACAACACGAGTGCCAGCGCCACCTCAGATAGCTCCTTCGACGAGTCCACCGCTCGACATGCCTATAACTCGAGTCTGCAGGCCATCGATGTAAAGAGTGCTCACTTCCGAAACCTGCCCGCGGATGTGCGCCATGAGATTTTGACAGACATCAAGGAAACTCGTAAGCAGTCATCGTGGGGTCGCCTACATGAGTTGCCTGCTCGCAGCGACGACTTCGCCTCCTTCCAGATGAAGCGCTTGCTGAAGCGTCGCGCCGTCCAGGAGAGTTTGGAGCAGGCGGAACAAGAAATGGGCGGTCATACGCTCACCTACTCGGAGTTGTGCGACTTCTTCAGCGAGGAGGGCATTGTCACACCGACGGCCATTGAGCAGAGCACGCGACAGATCAGCTCGGACGAGCACACACGATTCCTGCTGGTCAGGGATCTTAAGAAGAAGGCCCTTGCGAGCACCAAGCAGGAGGAGGTAAAACTGGAGAAGATTGAGGAGGTGCCGCCAAACGATCAGGATGAGAAGCCAAGCACTTCGACCAAAGCAGAGCTTGCCAACAAAGACGATCTAGGCACGGAGTACGATGCGGACTTGGCCACGGCATTAGCCCTGTCTCTGGAGGAGACCAAGGTGTACGATGAGAAGGACTACGAATACGACTCAGATCAGGAGATTCGCCTCAATCGGGCGCAGAGTAAGCAACTAAAAAATACGGCCAAGGGACCGGCGCGAGCGTATATGATCGAGTATGGTGGGATGAACGACGAGGAGGTTGAAAACATAATGGAAGCCACCCAATTGAATGACACCCAGAGTTTGGAGAAGTTGCTGGACATCACAACAGTCCACACTGGCACGGCCAATGAAGCTATTGAGGAGAGCAGACAGCTTTCCCAAGCTATTGAAGAGAGCAAACAGATTTCCCAAGCTATTGAAAAGAGCAAAGGTAGTCCAGTCGAGGTTCTCAACACAGATACAGACTCTTCCGACTTGGAGGAAGTTGGGGAAGTAGAAAAACCCCTTGAGATTTGTGTAGATATCACAAAGGACCTAATGCCCACAAACGATCTCTTTGCGGATATATTTGAGGAAAACGATAAAGACATGGAAAAAAACGAGACAGATGATGACGATGATTTTATCGAGGTAAAAGAGAGTGAGGAAAAGAAATTGGATTCAGCCGATAAAGTCATAGAAGTCAAGGAAAGTGAGAAAATGGAATTGGATGAAGATAAGGCAAAAACTCAAATAAAAGAACTATCTGATGATATAATCGAAATCAAAGACAGTCAAGAAAGTATTCCAACTGAAGAAATTCTGGATAAAATGGTGAATGTTAAGCCAAAACCCGATATAGACTCCATTCTAAACGATCTTAAAAAGAAAACGTCTGAAGTGAAAAATATTAAATTAAATTTAACAGATGAATCTGAGGAGCCGAAACCAAAGGTTCCCCTTAGCTCCATATTGGAGGATCTACAAAAAGAAATCAGTGAAGTCAAGAACATAAAATTAGAACAAATAAAGTTAAGCGATGCCCCCATTGAATTATCCTCCGACGAGGAAAGGGTATCGAAAACCACAAATCAACAGAATGGAGATGTAATTGAGTTGTGCGACAGCGATGATAATAAAAACATTCGCATTTCGCCGAATAAAACGCCCAGTAAGAACAAATCTATAAAGGACTTCTTTGACATTAGTTATGTGGTCAAGCGAACGCCCAGCAAGTCCCCGACAACTGATGGGGCCACACCTCCGGGAACGCCCAAGGTGCCGCAGCCCTTCTACAGAAAGCGAACGCCCAAATCTGGGCGTAAAAGGGCTGCCAATGATGGCGAGGACGATAGCGATGAAGAAGTTTCACCCAAGAAAAGGACTAGCAAGGCATCCAAATCCCTGTTCGAGGCTGAGACGCCGAAGAAGAACGAGGCCTCGGAAAAGGAGAAGGAGACGCCACAGAAGGAAAAGACTGTAAATCCAGAGGTGAGTGAACTGGAAGTAAAACTTTCCTTATTTACCAATTACTTTTCTTTTGTTCGCAGGACCTTATCAAAGATGCCGCTGAGGCCTTAAAGTCTCAAAAGACCTCCGCAGAGCTTCAGGAAATGGCAACCAACTTGGCCCAGGAACGCAAGGACCTGGAGATCGAGCGCAATCGACAGGATCGCATGGGAATGTCAATCAATCAGCGCATGAGCATCGATTGCCAAGAGCTGTTACGTCTCTTTGGCATTCCGTACATCGTGGCCCCAATGGAGGCGGAGGCCCAGTGTGCCTTCCTTAACGCCACTGAACTCACCCACGGAACCATAACGGACGATAGTGATATTTGGTTGTTTGGTGGCCGAACCGTCTATAAGAATTTCTTCGCCCAGAACAAGCATGTCTTGGAATTCCGCGCAGAGCAGATTGAACAGACATTCAATTGCAACAGGGGCAAGCTGATCCAGCTAGCTTGTTTGGTTGGCAGTGACTACACCACAGGTATTCATGGTATTGGTGCTGTGACGGCCCTTGAGATTCTGGCCTCCTTCTCTGGTCAGGATGCTGGTCAGAATGCCCAGGGCATGTCTAACCAATCGGTTCTGCAGACGTTGACTAAATTCCGGGACTGGTGGGAAGCACACAAGAGCAGTAATCTTCCCCCCGGAAGCTCGGCACGCCTCTCTCTCCGGAAAAAGCTCAAAAATATTGAACTGCACGAAGGATTCCCCAATGGAGCAGTGGTGGAGGCCTATCTCGCCCCAACAATTGATGATAATCGCGACGCTTTCAGCTGGGGCTCGCCGGATGTGGAATCCATAAGAGAATTCACACGTAAGTCTTTCGGCTGGACAATATCGAAGACCGATGACATTCTCATGCCGGTTATGAAGAAGATCAATGAGAAGAAAATCCAGGGTTCCATCCGCAACTACTTTGCGGCCAAGAGCGCCTTGCGTGTACAGCAGCCGCAGGTGAGCAAGCGTGTCCAATCCGCCATTGACAGGATGTCGGGCAAGGTCGATGACGAATCGCCGGAGAAGCCGAAAAAGGTCACGCGCAGCAGAAAAACCAAGACTGCTCTGGCTGAAAATCCAGCAGCCAGTGGAGAACCTGCTCGTCCCAAACGTGGCAAACGAAAGGCGGCAGCAGCCACTGAAGCGGAATCGGCGGACCCAGAGCTACCTTCCACATCGCAGTCCGTTCCAAAGCCAGAAAAATGTCCTAGGATTCCTAATACCAAGGAAGTAATTCCTCAGAGGGAGCGGGACCTGGAGGAGATGCGATTGAAAAAGGCTAAGGCGGCGGAGATTCTAAAAAATGCAGCAAAAAACTAAGACCAGCTAAAGTCTTTATAAAATCAATAAAAAGAAATATAGAATCTACAATAATTAAAATATTTTTGCAAAGGGATAGGAAGTGGGGATTATAAAGGTGGAAATATCAAACCACAGAAATCGTTGTGGAATTGAAATCGATTAATTGTTTTCAGAAATATCAAAACTAAAATGAAATTACAGATCTCCGTGAGAATAATATCTCTTTGTATTTAAATTCTATTGTTGAGTCTGAAATTTCTTGTCTACACTTAAATGTTGGAACATTTTTAAAAGAGCATAACGAAAACCCCAACGATTTTCGAATTTTGACGAACCCAAATCAAAGAAGGTTTTTAGGAGAACCGTTCAAAAATTTCTTCAACGGATACCTAGTCTTTTAGTGGACGAAGACCTCACAATACTTCCTGATGGAATTGGATAAGCTCCTTTCAAGTCGCAAGACTCTAGATGTCGAGCGAATGGGGCACATGATATTGGGCAGGGAGGTGCCCACAGAACAAACGGATCTTGAGCTCCTGCAGAAGTATGAAATAGATCCGCAGCACTATAACATTCTGATCTTATCGTTAGACAAGGAACTCTCGGATAGCGAGTACGAGGAACAGATCCCAGTCTTGCAGCGAAACTATGAATATATAAGGCGTCGATTGGAGGTAAATGCGAGGCGCAGAAGGATACTGGATCTGAGCGCCAAGCAAGAGCTACATGCAGCGGAAGACGAACCAGGAGAATCGGGGTCTTCTGCGGAAAGCTTACCTTACGTTGGCATAGACTTCAATGCTGACTACTTGGCAAAGAGGAGGGCAATCTGGGCGGAGTACATTAACACACAGCCGAAGACCCCCACAGAGGTTTTCCTGGCCGACGTCAGGAGGAAAAAACGAGAAGCTGACAAAGCCAAAAGAACCGAGGAACGACGTCAGGAGCTAAAGAATAAGCCTAAGATTCTGAAAGCTAGGAGATCGCTGAGTGCCCTCTATAGAGCTCCAAGACAAACGCACCGCTTGCGGCAGGCCGTTCAGGAGATGCAGGATGAGCTGGAGGGTAGGACAGGCTCCTCCCCAAGCTTGACTCGGCGATGCAGCAGGTGCAGGTGCTGATAGGTTTCTAGTCAGAGATAGATTCCTTTAAAGAAATATTAGCTGAGTTTAGGTATGATAATTTTTCTTTAAGTATTGTGCGAGTCCCATGGCAAAATCATAATGGAAGTTTTTGATTTTGCTAAGTGACTCGTGTCAATAATTTTAAATAAATGTCAAATAAAATAAACACATACCTTAGGAATACATTTTATCATATAAAAATACAATTTTAAAGAAAAGAATGGAATGAAATTTTGGCTTTCACTTACTGACTACTTTGGAAACAGAAAAATCTGTACCATTAACGACTTTATAACAAATTGGCTATCTGGAATTACACAATAATTAATACAATTTTAGAAGAGTAGAAAATGTGATGTGTAGGCTACAAAAATTGTTAGAGTGTTATCTAGATTTTTATATACAATCTACTTAGGGAAAATTGTATATATGACCGATTTTGTTTCTGAATTAGGGTTGATTGATTTTATAAGAATCTAATGGCAATTGACGTTCAGGTAATTGGGTAATTTATCTAACGCCTGCCAATGGAAATTTCACTATAATCAGGCTGTAAAATATCACGCAATTAGAAGAGTAATCTCTTCAACTTTTAGATGCCCAGACAATACAAGAAATTGTCTCGGCATCCTACATACACTCTTCGTAGGCTCTCAATGTAGCACGCACTGGAGAACACTTCACCAGGTAGCTTGTCCGACCACTGGATCTCACCATTCCTAAAATTCAGGAGGACGACACGTCCATTGGTGGCGCTGCACCAAACCAGGAGACCATTTGGCTGAACTGTTAGCAAATTGGGCGTGGCGTAAACTGGTGCACCTATATTAATCTTCCAGCGCAGTTCCAAGTCAATTGATCCCCGGACCGAGCCCGTCTTACACTGCAAACAGTACACATGTTGATCGATGCAGCCGAAGAGCACAAAGGAATGTCCCATAAATGTGGGTGGAGTTCTCACGACAAGCGAGGAGAAGATGTTGCCTTCAGCGTCGTACGTAGCCAACTGAAAATTTAGAATTTATGTATGATTAAGAATTAATTCTGTAAACTTAATAACTAGAGTCTGTTCCAAGGTTTACTTACAACTTTTCCATTGCCCACATGACAGGCGTGGACGCGGCCAGCCACTTCAGCGCACAGAAAAATGTTGGACTGAGTCTCGAGCAGGACAGGCGTGGAGAAGATGGGCTCCCTACACTTCTGCGTCCATTCCACAGAGCCGTCGGTGATGGCCACACGGGCATAGGTACCGTCCAGTGTGCATATAATCAGGGATTGTTCTTTTGGCACCTCTAAAGGGCTGGCAAAGATGGCCTTTTCGCCTATCTTCAGGCACCACAAAACCTCTTGCCGCTCGGCGGACAAGCAATAGACATTGTAGTCCTCCGCATAGCTGCACACCACGATCCGACAGCCGTCGGCTGAGAGCAGGGGCTGGGATTTGATCATGCCTCCGATCTCCACGCGCCACAAAATATCACCGGATTGGGGATCGAAGCCGTAGAGGCATCCATCGTAGCAGCCAACCATCGCCAGCTGCTCGCTGAGGAAGGTCACCTTGCACTCGATGCGGTCGGGTAGCCTTAAAATACTCAGCTGTCTGCCAGTATGGGGATCCAGGGTTCGCAGTATCTTGGAGTGGGCCCCCACGCAAATGTAACGTCCTTCGTATTCGGCGACAGGAGAGTCCACACACTTCTCAAAGTTGACCTTCCACAGGTACTGCAGCTTGAGGATCGGCTGCTCAATGCGCTTAATTACTAGGCCGCAGCCGCTACCGCTGCCGCAGCTGGTCTTATTAGGAAGTGGCTCTACAGGCTTCAATTTGACATTGTTAGCCACCAACTTGGCCGTGTCTAGAAAACGCAAAACGGAGCGCAGCGGCGTGTTCTCGTCCAATAACATCTCGAACAAGTGGCGTTGCTCGTCATCGATGCACATCTGTAGTCCGATTTCTCGACAGATCGTGATGGCGTGGAAGGAAGTGCCACCGGCTTGGCGAAAACTCAACTCATAGCCACAGGGATTGTGACTGTCCTCCTCCAGTCGCTGCCTTTTCGTGCGCGATTTGTCGTCGGGTATATCCACACATTCCAGTCTGTCGTGCAGATAACTCTTCAATATTTCCTGTGCAGGCTGAGCCAAGGGAATGCATTCCTTGAGCAGCAATTCCTTGTCCAGTTTTCCATGGACGTTGCAGGGAAAGTGTAGCAGGTACACAAATCTATCGGGCTGTTCGGCAATAGACACCTTGGACAGTATATCGAAGGTCTGGGCTCGTTGTTGGACCTTGGTCTTGGGCTCGAGGGAGCGAATGCAACAGATGAGCTTTTGCAAATCCTCCAGCCAGAGGCAAGTGGCCAATTCGCCGGTAAGCAGGCATTTTTCTATTTTGCGAGTGATTAAACCTAAATAAGGGAATTGGTGCCATTAATAAAGATCTTAAATATCATAACTCAGCCAAAACAGCTCCAATTTCAAATCGGAAAGCTTTTCTATGTTAGTTCTTATTTGGTTAATAAATCTTTATATCAAATTTAGAAGTTTACGAAAATAAAAATGTTGCAAATTTTTGACAATTTTAATGATGTAACCCCTTATAAAATTTTCAAAAAATGGCCAAATTTTTTTTTGCTAATTTTTTCCAATATTTGATTGTCAAATAATTAAGATTTTAACGACGAATCGGACAATATACGGCATTAAATATGCTGTTAAGAATATATGTATTTGTGGGTCTATAATTCGGTTATTTATGTCTTAATTTTTAGGACAATTCAATGTGAAAAATATTCATAACTCAGCCAAAACAACCCCAATTTTAAATCGGAAAGCTGTTCTATGTTAGTTCTTATTTGGTTAATTAATCTGCATATCAAATTTAGAAGTTTACGAAAATAAAAGTTTTGCAAATTTTTGACAATTTTAATGATGTAACCCCTTATAAAATTTTCAAAAAATGACAAAAAATTTTTTTGCTAATTTTTTCCAATATTTGATTGTCAAATAATTAAAATTTTAACGACGAATCGGGCAATACAGGGCATTTGGCTGTCATCCCATTTTTTGCCAAAATATGCTGTTAAGAATATATGTATTTGTGGGTCTATAATTCGGTTATTTATGTCTTAATTTTTAGGAAAATTCAATGTGAAAAATATTCATAACTCAACCAAAACAACCCCAATTTTAAATCGGAAAGCTGTTCTATGTTAGTTCTTATTTGGTTAATTAATCTGCATATCAAATTTAGAAGTTTACGAAAATAAAAGTTTTGCAAATTTTTGACAATTTTAATGATGTAACCCCTTATAAAATTTTCAAAAAATGACAAAAATTTTTTTTGCTAATTTTTTACAATATTTGATTGTCAAGTAATTAAGATTTTAACGACGAATCGGACAATATACGGCATTTGGCTGTCATTCCATTTTTGGCCAAAATATGCTGTATTTTTGGGTCAATAAATCTTAAAGATTTTAATTATTAACTGTGGGAACCTACCTAGATTGATACGATTGCCTGCTCTCTTAGCAACATCGTTGGCTCTTTCTCCATAGCAAATGGACCCATCCTCCAATCTATTGACCAGATCTCCAGTCGCTCGAAAGCAAAGGCCGGAATTTTCATTCGATTCGGAATCTACCTTGTCATCGATCTCTGGTATATAACAACGTCGCGTCTTACTGCCCAGGAATAGCTCGCCGTAGTCCAAATTCTTATCGCTCTGACACTTAATCCTCAGAACTGTATCCTCGTCAATAGGCGTACCCAATTTCATTGGAGCTTGTAATGACTGAACGATGTGTAGAAGGCTCCAGCATGATATCTCCGTGATTCCATAGATATTGCAAATGTGTTTCTGCAGCAATACCCGCGGATCCATCCACGTGAGGAGCTCAGCGTTTGAGGGAAAGGGTTCACCGCCAAGAAGAAGAACTCTGATTCAAGAATATACAAGGAATTTAAACGAGGTATCAGCTTTTAGGTAAACCATAAACCCACCTCAATGAACTAGAGCTGCTCAACACTCGCTCTTTGATGGCGGTGCTTCCAAACTGCCGAAACAAAGATGGAGTCATTTGCAGCAGACTGATGCCGGGCTTGGTTAGATTCAGGGGAAAGAGGGCACTTAGTACCCGACTTGGGGAATCCCTCATGGAGTGATGATTTATCAGCAGGGCAGCACCATTTTGAAGCGCCAGAAATATCTCCACCACGAAGGGATCAAAGGTGCAGGGCGTGCCCAGGTAAATGATGTCTGCCATCGAGACATTAAGCTTCTGGCTTGAAGAAAGCATGGAGGATTAGCTCGCTTTGGTATATATCAAGTGACCATTTACCTCAGAGACTCAATGTTGGGGGCAATGCATTCGTAGGGCACATGGATGAGCTTGGGGCTGCCGGTCGTCCCTGTTGTTGTGATGGTGTAGCACATGTTGGGGGGCAAGGGCTTCATTGCCTGCACTCTAGGACTTCTCTCAGAGCGCTTCAGCTTGAACAGCTTGCACTCCTCGTTGAGCACCAGGACACTGTCCAATCGCTCGAAGAACAAAGCTCCTACGGCTAAGTGTTCGCTGACCAGCAAGTAGTCAACACCGGCAGCGCACATCTGGGCATGCAGCGCCTCGGAGAGCAGCATCTTGTCCGTGGCAAAGAAGTAACAGTTGTGGTTGAGAATCCTGCGCGACCCAAGTTCATTAGTTCATATGTAATGCCATTTAATATGTGAATACGCACGCTAAGATTAGAAGGCACGATGCTGGCGTGTGCTGCGTAATCCGAAGTGCTATCCCTGCCCCCGAAGGAATCTGGTGACGACGTAGCAGCTCCAGCAGTAATTCTACTTCTTTCTCAGCCTTGGAGTAGGTCACGGTGCTGTCGTGCGGCTCCATGCGCTTTATCAGAAATGGCACATTGCCGAACTCCCGTATTCGGCCAATGTCGAACAGCTTCTTCGGCTGCTCCACGCTTGTTTTTCCCAGATCCTGCTTTCCTGCAGGCACCTGGTTAGATTGGTCCTCATCCGGCGCTCCATCTTCCGGTAATTTCGTTTTAATCTCACAAGTTTCCATTAAAATTTGTCTTTCAAAATACAAATAACATGGTGTAGTGTGGTCGCCACGTTTTCCGTTAATAATGCTAATAAAATGGGATTTTTCCTCGACGGCAGCTGGTCCCTCTTCACATTGGCGCTGCCAGACTGATGGAAAAAGGTGGGAAACCTTGCTTAGAAGCAGCACAAACTTCGAAAATTCGAAAAGTGAAACATGTTACAGCTCTCACGAAAAAGGTTGTTAACTTTGAATCTAATAATTAAAAATAAAATATAATATTTCCATTGATTTTTTAATGTTTTCATTTGATACATAAAGCAATTTAAATAATAAATTGTATAGTAAACCGCTTAATGCTTAAGTGATCAAAGTAGACGAATGGATGGACAAATGCCTTAAATTTGTGAAAATAAAATATTCTCTAACCCATCTCTTTAAAATGATTTTTTTGTGTATCAGTGCAAAA
The DNA here is from genome assembly GCA_008042775.1 of Drosophila pectinifera. Classification (NCBI taxonomy): domain Eukaryota; kingdom Metazoa; phylum Arthropoda; class Insecta; order Diptera; family Drosophilidae; genus Drosophila; species Drosophila pectinifera. The sequence goes on from VNKC01002696.1 coordinate 11,448, forward strand.
TATATGTTAAATTTATATCATTTCATTATTTACATGTACAACTCAATACATACATCGTATAAATTTCATATCAATGTGCTTACTATTCCCTCGTAAACATGTAATTTGTATGATTTTTATTAATTTTTTCGTTTCATTTGTCAAAAAAAAGCTCTTGGCATACACGTGCATGTATCTTGAGGTAAAACAGTTAATATTCATCGAAAATAGATTCGAAAAATGCTTTATAGCGTAACTTAATACTAGGCAAAAATTAATCAAAGTTCCCTACATATCTGAATTTCCCTGGTTTTTTATTCATCTTCCTCATTTACGCTTGGCCAAATCAATGCAATAAATTACGTCCTCAAGCAAAAACTATTGTATATCATCTTTTGGTTTTTTCGTTTAACCCGAGTTAAATCTTGTATTCTCTAACCAGTCCTATGCTTGCTTCTTCGAGCTCAAGGCTTGGCCTTCTTTACTCAGCTTAGAATACTCCGTTTGCATGATGGACTGGCACTCGCCGATCAGCTGCTCAATGTCGTCCTTGCCGTACTTTTCCGTTGTCACTTCGGGCAGAATGTGGATGAGGACATGGCCCGGACGGAAGTTCTCCTTATCATCCATAAATGCGTACTTCGAGATCACAACAGGTTGGACGGGGCTCTTGCTCTGGAGCGCAATGTGGAATGAGCCCTTCTTGAAGGGAAGCAGGGTGTCCTTGTTGTTGCGTGTGCCCTCTGGGAAGAGCAGCAGCTTACAATTGCGCTCCTGTATCGCCTTGGCCTCCTTCTGCAGCGAGTTGATTGAGTCCGACTTCCGGGACCGGTTGATATAAAGGGTGCCCCAAAGCCACGCTCCGATGCCGAAGAACGGGATGTAGAGGATCTCCTTCTTGGCCACGACCGTGGCTCGACCGATCACCGGCCACAGGTAGGCCAGCACACAAAGATCCACAGCACTCTGATGGTTCATTATGATTACGGCGCCGTGGTCCTTGCGTACATTTTCCAGGCCTCTTACCTCCATGGTGATGCCCATTAAGCGGCACAGCTGGCGGAAGCACCAAGACGGAAAGCTACCAATAGAAAAATCAAGGTTAGGGAACGTACTTACACAGTTTATTGAGTAAAAGAAAATTTAAAAACTCAAGACCTATTTTTTTTAATCTAGAGACAAGAAACTTGCCCTATTAAAATAGACTATAGATTATATATATTATATTATAGATTAATTTTTATAAAACCCAAAGATATATACTATATATGAAGTGAAATGGCTGCAAAACATATTTTTGGTTTTGTAACAACTTACAGGGCATTTCGATAGTCCCTCGGACGCAGTATCATGAAAGGCACACAAATCATGACTATGGCCCCTGCTCCAAAGAATATGAAGATCATCCGCATCTGATAGGGAGCTTTGGCGGAAATACTAAGGATAAGGGCCACCACACAGGCCAGGCCAATGACTTCGCAAGTACAAGCCATTTTGATTGCGTTTCTCAAGGAGTCGGTTTCTACAAGAAAGAAAGCGAATGAGACTCTAGTTAAATATAACAATAAACAACCTAAAATGGGTTCTAAATTTTGTTATATCCGAAACAAGTCAGCTCTACGGACTGAATGCATTAAAAATGTGATCTGTTTAGTACCCGACACATATACCTTGGCTTACTTTTATATTGTTACAATTATAAATTATATATCTTATATAGCGAATCACCAGACTACAGATTCTTCTTTATTGACTTTTGACTCAGCATTTGCTCATATAAACCGTTGGGTTTCACGAGATTGCATTATGAGAGCTAACAGTTGCAATTATTTTCAATTATCTTTAATTTGCATATTATCTTGATTGGCCAATAGATCTTAGAGGCGAGTGGTTTTCGGGTCTTAAATCTTTTGCTTAATACCCCATCTCGACATCTAAGTGGTAAGCACTTGTAATTGTATTTGTAGTTAGTTTATTTTAATGTTTTAATGACACCACTTTAAGATTATAGAGAGCCATTAAAAAGGATCACTCCTTTCTATAGCAACCCACCTCTTAGAGACCTTAACGTCCGATGCCTCAGATTGAAAAGGTATTACTGAAAAACCCGGAGACGCGAGGAATCGATTGAACTGCCTGAAAAGGCTTATCAGGAAATGCCCGAAAGCTATTGTTTGGATTAAGGCAGTGAACTTTGGTATACATTTTATTATATGGTAACAAATATCTAATCAGCTTGCTATTGCAAAATATGTGACGAATTGTAAAAAGATTTTAATGATCAGAATAGTAATTATGATATGCCTAAAGTGTAGCTGAAGTAGATAGTTTTCTAAGATGACTGTTGGTATAGGTTAAACATAGGGTAATGATAAACATTGGAGTTATTAAATAATTATTATGCTGAGCTTCTGCAACATCTACATTTGTTTATTCTGTATAACTGAAGTCTTTGATAAATTTGAGCTTATTTAGACAAAGTGAAAGGGCCATGTCCATGTGTATTTTAATTTCACCCACAATGCTTTTGGTGTCGGGTATCTAACAGTCGGTCACACTCGACTGTAGCTTCTCTACTTGTTTTTATAAAGCTTCGTTATTTATAAACAGGGTTCCTAATCGAATCTAGCTGAAGATTGTTTGGAATAATAAAATACTTATGTGAGAATAATCTCAACATAATTAAAACAATCGCACCATGGTATATGACATATATAATTGGGCTTGGCTTAATCTTTAGATAGAGACTTGGCATATAACCGTTTATACCAGGTGGTCATGAAGTGGGAATAGTGATATTGTATTGGTTCGAATCTATATTATAGATTAGATTTATTAATATATGTTTGTTGCCACGCGCCTTAAGTCTTTTATTTACTTTACATTTATCGCGGTGCAAAATACACATCAATCCTAATAGTTAGCTGTTAAGTGTATATAATATATAGATAACCAATTTTAAATAGGTAGATACTATGTATTCACGGGTGAACTTTAAAACTAAATTTTAGGGACACTCACTATCTGTAAAAATATAATCAAAAAGTCCAGAGATTAAACTCTAAACTCGCACCTTGATATTCAGGCCAAAGCACATCTACACAGACATTACTACTACACACCATAATTTATGGCTTTAGCAATTAGTCACTAAAATTTACATACTATACATATATAGTCAGTAGTTGTCAGAAAGTCCCTGTTGTCATGCCAAACCCAAACCCTTCGAAGCTTCATGTTTGGACCATCTGCTTTAAAAATTATACACCTAATCGAGCCTCCAGCATTTAACTTCTTTAGCCTTTATCTTTATGGTCTGATTATGTCAATATTAAGTCCCCTGCCAACTCAACAAGTGTTTTAATCAGATTGTGGGCCTACTTCGGGTTATTGTGTTCTAAATGTTTGTCGTGCTGAAAGGGCTCGTCTTTTATTTACTCCCGAGCTTGCACGAAAACTACTTCTAATGTTGGCAATTCCAATTATGGCTATTATCGTTATAGTTTCAATTTTTCCGGCGTGTGATGACAAACTTCTGATACTGGCGTGACCTTTTGGACTCTAATTGTAATTGTGCATTGAATGGGCACTTAAGTTCAATCAAGCGTTGAGATCAGATCGTAATGACATTAACTGCCTTGTATTTTCCTTGATTTTAGTCAAGCGATTCCACAAAAATATACAGCAAATTATACTTTGATACCAGCTTTATATTGCTATTGCGATTCTAAAAATGGGTAATAAATGGAGCGGGTTTTATTTATGCAGAACACATCTGGTTTACGATAACATTTCCAGGTACTTATCAATATTTATACACACTTCTGGCCAATTATAGCGAAATCAGTGAAACAGCTTAATTTTACTTATAACTTAAACATGAGGAGGTTAAGTTTCCAAGTTAGTTAGGAGCGCGTAATACTTAGGACGGGAAATAGGATATTTTGGCTTAAATAAATAAAAGTAAATACAATTAACATTGATATTTATTTGTTAACATTTTATAACCGTTTTGTTAAAGTATTTACACCCTTTTAGCCATTATTGTAGAGCTGACGCTAATGTAGTGCAAAGTATAACAAATTCCCTATAGATAGTAAGTTGTGAGTAGAGAGAGAGCAAATTACGAAATGTCAGAAAATAGTATGCATACGTAACAGCATTTACAACTTAGTAACAGGTTGTACTTTCGGTGTCACTGTGCTGAAAACTGCAATCAATTTATCAACTGCAAATGTTTGGCCATGTGTTTACTATATATTCCGAAAAGCCCGAAAGGGGTTTACGTTTACGGCTCATTATCTTTGTGACAATTACCGCGAAGCTTTTCGTGTGCGACAGCGGAACATCATCGATCCATTCCAGGCCAGCATAAGCTTCGGTCACTGATAAGATAGTGGCATGATTTCAGCCAGGAAAATAGGGGCTTTACTACACCTTGGAACCAGCTGAAGAACGCACGAATGGGGCGGCATGTGGGGGAGGAGGTCACCGGAGTCCGATAAGGTCTCCCCACCTGCAGCCTCACTTCCCAGCAAATTGAACGTCTCAGTGTCTGGGAGTCAAGTTCAAAGTCAACGAGTGCACAACAGCCGAGGGGACAATTTCCAGTCCAAGCTGAGTCATTTAAATATCTCCCGACGATCGGACGTTTTCTAATCAAACGACTAATGATCATTGTTGTTGTTTATTGCCGAGTGGAATGTTTAAAACATGAATCGCTTGTTGTCTGTAATTAATATGCATGTAGGCGAAATTTAGTTCAAGTTTTCTTTTCTGAAGGTAGGCTTATAATATATTATAGGAAGAACATTAACTTCGGTTTAGAATTCCAATAAAAATACTACAAAATCTATCTATTTTTCTTAGTTTTCTTTTCAAAAATAGAATTTGTCCTTTTAAAGTTGCCGAAATAATGGCTCTTGATGTTAAATCAATTGTAAAGGTTTCTGAAAGTATGCAGTGTTTTATTAAAGGTTCCGATTTCTATGGGGATTTGTTTTCTGTTCTGTGATATCTTTGAAAACTTCCTAATAAAATATTCATTTAATTTTAAAGTTTCTAAGTGATACCTTCAAACTTCCCTCTCTCCGCTTCAAACATCTTAAATATTAAAGAACCATAGTATTATTTCCCACGCCAAACGTAAGCGGGGAAAAAGAGCGGTGGAGTCCCAATAACCTAAAATCAACAGGAAAGCTTGAACGAAAGAATGGAGTAGAGAGGGTGGGAAGGCTTCCAGAGAAAAACGACGACAACTGGGAATTATAAGAGCAGCGTTCCAGAGAGGGACAGAGCGAGCTCCTGAGAGGTAATAAATGTATGCAGGATTGTTGTTGTGGCCATTGCTTTTATTCCTTATGGAACGAACGCACACACCGCATGGGACAAGGAGCGAACAGGGGAGGTAATGAAGACGAAAACGGACAACTTAAATAGTACAAACTCACGAAACCGTTACGGGAGAAAAAGGTGTTGCTGCTCCCGGCTTCTATTCTCTCACGTTGTTGTTGCTGCGTGGGCGTAATTGTTGATTTGCAGCTGTCTGTGTTTAGTTTATGTGTTAGTATGTTATTTGCGCGGGAGTCTTGGCTGCTGCAGCATCTGCTTCGTAATGATTTGCACGCACCGGAAAGACAACTGCACTTGCACTGTCAACCTAAATCCGTTCTGCGAATGGAATTTTTACCCGCACTAGCACTGGTACACGCATTCGTTTTTCAATTAATTAAGGTTTTCCGCCGCCAGAGTGCCGGCACTCTACTACTCAGCAGCAACGGGAGGCGTCCGCTTCAAACAAAAGTCCGTGGTCAATTGAAAAAGCTTTCGCTTCGCGTGTTCGTTGCGCTTCCGTTGACTTAGCGGCCAGGCTTTGGCTTTTTTCGTGCGCATGTGACCCAGGCGACGAAATGGAGCTTCTGGTTCAGCTTAAGTTGAATCTGCTTGCTTGTCCTGATCTGGGCCAGATCATCGTCTCCTCTCTGTTGGTTGTCCAACGTGCCCGTGCGTGGTCTCCTTGCCATCATTCCTCGGCTGGTTCTAGATCCCTAAAAAGAAAGGAAATGCAACTTAATAAAACTAAATAAATTAATAGTAATTTGGTAAATTCGATTTCGTTTACCGGATCCTAACCAGTTCTTTGTAATAAGGATACCACTGTGCCCCGCCACGATTATTCGATTACAATTAACCATGCCTATCGAGATACTTATTAAAATCAGTTTAAGAATATGCCCACAAGTATGCACTGACATTTTAAGGTTGAATTTGGTTAATCTACAAGAAAATATACGTTATGAAGGAATTCATTTGCAAGAAATTTGCACATGTGTTAAAAATACCTGTTGTCGATGTCGTTTTTTTACATTTTGGCTCTTGTGTAAAGCAAAGTTTACCACCCTTTTTCACCAAAACATCGATTTAAAAATATACAACTCGATATATCGATAGTGACATCGATGTTTTAGCAGCTCTACAGAACACCAAAAATTCAAAACATGGCTGCAATTCAATTCATTGCTAAAATATAATTCAGGAAAATTTTTAGTGCACTAAATTATTTAAAATAGCTACAAAATTACACATAATTTTTGTTAAATACTCATTACCTGCTGGTTTCCAATTTTAGGTCAATGAAAATGGCCAGATCTGGCCAGAAAAAAGCTAGGCTGGCAACGCTGCCGGCGAGGCGTCGATGCTAAAATATTTGCCAAAGTAGAATCATTTCGTGGTTTTACAATGCACGCGAGTGTGAGCACGTGTCGCCTGTGCCACCGCGAGGCCGATGCCGATTCTCCCAATATCTTCGAGAGCTCCATGGAGTTCTGCAAAGATGTGTCCATTGCAGAGATCTCGCATCACCTTTGGGCCGTTCACGTGAGTCTTTGCCGCATAGCGAATGTATTCCCATAGTAACCTTCATCTTTGTAGTACGAACGCCATGAGCTCCTGCCGGAACTCGTGTGCACGGAATGCCTGGAGCTTTTGCACGATGCATTCGAGCAGCGCAATGGCATGCAGGAGCGCGAACAGGGGCTGCAGGAGCAGCTAAAAGAGATGATGAAAACGGATCCGAAGTACAGGTCTGGCTTGAACGGCAATCCTGGTGAGTTTGAGGCCGGGCCGGACTGCGACGTCGTGGACGTGGATCCGGACAAGCTGTCGGAGACTAGTGAAGACGAATTCCTGCTTTGCTCGGAAGGAGATTACGAGAACTACGAGGAAGACGATGAGGAAGAGGAGGAGGATTTCGATGAGGAGGACGAGGAAGAGGGTCAGAATGGCGACGATGTCGACATGCCTCTGGGCATGGACGCCGCTCAGATGGCGCTCATGGAGGCAGGTATAAGAGATACTAACGCCAATGCCGACCCGAACTCTGGGGCGGTGCGACCCAAGCGCGCCTTCCTCTGCCAGTACTGCGATCTGGGCTTCACCTTGCCCTCCGACTGCCAGCAGCATGAAAAGAGCGCCCACGATCCAGCTGCGCCGTACTGCTGCACCTTCTGCGACCTACGTATGACCGCCCGTACCGCCTTGATTTCGCACATCAAGTTGCTACATGATCCCGAGCGTCCGTATGTGTGCGCGCAATGTCGGAAGGGATTCGTACGACGCTCCGACTTGAAGAAGCACACGATTGTACACACGGGTGTGCGACCCTATACGTGCAACGTGTGCTCTAAGAGCTTCTCGAGGAACACCAACCTGAACAAGCACATACGTATTCACAGCGGTGTGAAGCCGTTCGTTTGCCAGCAGTGTCCGAGATCCTTTCAGACGGCCGTAGAAATGATGAAGCACTCGCGCTCCCACGCCGAAGTGAAGGCTTTTCAGTGCGGTCGATGCCCATATTCATTTTCGCGCAAGGATAAGTTGTTGGCCCATCAGCAAGTTCACACCAAGCGCGACATAGAGCAGCAGCAGCAGCAAATGGGACTCCTTCCGCCAATGGAGGGCGACCTGGCCCAACTCCATCAGCAGCAGCAGCTGCAGTTACAGCTCCAGGGAGGCCTGGGTAAGCCAAAGGCTCCAACACATTCGAAGTCCTCCCGCAATTTCCGCTGCGACGTCTGCGACAGAGCTTTCCAGAGAGAGCGCGACCTGCAGCGTCACCGAGCCCTACACATGGACACGCTGTTCGCCTGCAAGATCTGTAATCAGGGATTTAACCGGCGGGAGCAACTGCAGCGTCATGAACTAGAGGCTCATGGGCCGAGCTATACCTGCGGGATCTGCCGCATTAACTTTCTGTATCAGGTTGAACTGGAGAATCATCTAAAGGTTCACCAGTTGCAGCACAAGATGGCGCAAAGTGCACAAGAGGCCATTAATGCCACCGCTAGTTTGCCCCTCAAAAAAGTCGATCAGGCGCCAGTGGCTGTACTGCCTGCGGTGATTCAGCCCTCGGCCGCTGAACTCTCCTTCTACAGCAACATGATTCCAACCATGAATCTGGGCTTTTACAGCGAGACCCGTCCGGAGGAGTAGTATTACATACACTAATCTTAGTAAGTAGCTCTCAAACTTTATACAGTTTATATAGATGTTTGGTTAGCTAAGATGGTGAGGACTTATATATACATATGTGGGGTTTAATCTTAAAGATTTACAGCCAAATTTGTCTATACTTGGCCAAAAAGGAGAAAGGAAAAGGAAGATGTATTAAGAATATGATATAATTTAAAAAAAAGAAGCTCATCAAATTTATAAAAATTATATTTTGATGAACTATTATATTATCATTACAGAAAAAATTATTTAATATGCGAAATATTTTTAAGTTATAAGTGAGTTTCCTACAGTCTTTTTGTGCAAATTTTTTTCTTTAAACCGTTAAACATTATAAGTATAACAGTAACTTTTACGAAACTACTTCACTGAATTTTTTCGACATTCATCTTATTTGAACAAAACTTTTTCAATAAATAAATTTTTTCCTTTGCATATATTCTCTTTTCATCTATATTACGTAAAAATAATTTTCAAATTTACGCAAACCAATATTCAACATAAAAATAAAATAAATATTTCAAGACTATTTCAAAATAATGTGTGTTTAATTCTTTGCTGGTGAAATACAGAAAAAGTTTAGAAGTCTGAGAGGATTAAAAAACGCTGTTCTCCAGGGGTCCAAGGGCTATTTAACAAGTTTCAAGTTTTCCTAATAAGTAAATAAGGCTAATACGGCTCCAGGTAACCAACATGTTGCATGCAACAAGTTGCAAGTTGCTAGATCTTAAAACCGTCTGTCCGCTAAGTTTCAAAATCGCTGCACCGCTGCCGCCAGATTGTGTCTCGAGGTCGACTCATACGGTAGTCCCTCGACTTGCTCGGAAACTCGGAACCCGATCGATCGATCGGCTGGAAGCCTCCTCCACGACGATCCTCGCCTCGGCGTGCGCGCGCAGTGAATTGTGCTGGTGCTGACAGTGTAACGCTTGATAGAATAATAAATAATAAAAATAAGGGGGGGAGAGCCCCAAAGAAATGTGGTCGAGCTGCCATAAATAAGGTGCGGATTTCAAACGAGACGATAAATCTATTCCCGCAACGGGCACGCAATCGGGGAATTCGAACTCACCTTGCGGATCCGCTCGGATAGGTTCCGTTGAGAGCGGTAAGTACGCAATTACCATGGAAGGAAGGGTCAGTCCGAGTGCGATTTATGTATGTGCCGATGCCCGGCTTGGGGTCTCGGGTGTTTAGGTGTTGGCGTCGCCCGCTGGGGCGCCCTCGGGTTTCCATTCTTAACCACATCGTTCTCATCATCTCCTGCCCCATGCATGACAAATGAACATGTTGCTGGTCCCCCGACAGCTTTCCTTTGATTGAATAAAGAATATTTACCAGGCGAGGGATATGTGTACATATGGGAAGCCAACTGCAGCTTGCATGATTTGGTCAGCCACTTTTGTCATTCCCAAAAAGATAAGGGGCACGAGACGAACTGGCGCACATAAAAGGCAAAAGGCAGCTTCCAGCTGCCAGCTGCCAGACATCGCGCTACCTTCGTGAGGCGCTTTTTGTCCATTAAAATCTTTAAAAATGCGAGGACTTCTCTATAGCTTTGTCGGCAGAGGTTCTGGACTGATGGTTTTTTAACAATCTCCAGTTTATCAATTTATATATATTTATTTAAATTTTTTTATGCAATTTAAAAAAGTTTTAAGTGTTCTTAACAAAATTAATTAAAATCTTCCAGTTCCTCTATAAATAAGTTACTTATTTATATACTTATACCAGTTAGCTCACCTTCGAAGATTGCGTGTCGGTTACTGAAAGCACCTGCGGAGCAAAAATATAGGTATTGCGGATACGCGATCCGTTTTAAAAACAATCTAATTTCTGCGGATGTGAAGGGTTAACTCAATCTCGTTCTCGGAAGATAAATGAGCGCAGTTTTAAGGAAAACACATTCAGCACGCACCTTTAGCAGATTTAGATTTAGTGCAATAAAAGCCTTGGGCTGACTAGAACCTAGTCATAAGTACACGAGTGCAGCAGCCCACGCAACAACTTAATTACGGCCATTTACACGCAGTACGCATAGGAAGCCCCTGGGCAGATGCCAGATCTCGACACTGTCAATTATGAGTTACCTACCTTGTTGAAGTGTTTTATAAAACTTGTAAATCTTTAATTATGGAATTTTGAACGCATAATCTAGATATAAGATTTCGAAATGCAGAGCAGAGCTGGGATTTCAATGTAGTTGAAGTTGACGACCAGTTAAACTGTAGATTAAAAAAAATGGAAACTAAAAACAGACTTGCTTTTGATTTAATATTTATCCTTTATCTAAATTGAAAGCGCCCTTTATCAGTTGATCAAGCCGATCTTTTCGTAATTCTCAGGCAACTCCCAGTTAAGTGTTATCTCAAACTTGCCTTAAAAGAACTTGTCGCTAACTTTCAGTTTAAGTAAGCAAAAATTAACTGGTCTTTGAGAACTGTAAACATACATTTTCTAAACCGGAAAATTCGACACAAATAAAAATTCTAATTCCATTTGGACAATCCCACGTTTAATTCCATATCAACTAGTTCCGATAAGCTACTTACACATTCGTTGGCTGTCAGACACACAAATCGTCGTCGTCGTCGTCGTCTGTCGAAGGACTGATGGGAATACGAATACATCAGTGTCAGTCAGACGAACGGCAGACACCTTTCCATCTGTCATTGGGAAGGGAATGGCTGCCACCTCTTCACCCATATCGCCCAGCTAATCTCTCATAAACACAGCGCACACAGTAGACTCTTGTTCCCTAAACTTTTTCGCGGTGAGAGCGAGCCGTAGGTTTGCATTTCACATCCGTTTCGCTTCATTTTGATCAGATGCAATTTTATTCACAATTCACTTTCTTTGTAGACAATGCCAGCGATGTGATCCAGCAAATAATGCATGTTCCACTTGGCTGACAGGCGGCGGTATTGGGACTTTGGGGTTTTCATCATCTTCATCCGGATGGTTGTCGTCATCCGTTTACTTTTCAAACTTTCAAAGTATGCCTATTTTTGTGCTGGGTACTTGAGGAGTCTAAAGGTGTAGAGGGATCGTTGCAATGTACAATGTACAAAAACTTTGCCAACAGTTGAGTCGATCTAGATATGGATGTTTAAACTAGATCTATATTTAGGGTATGACTTGGCTGCCGGCTATCATATGAAAGATCCTCACTCAAAACATAATAGATCTTCAGTGGGGTTTTACTATAATATGATATAATTCCCATTTTATTTGATTTCCAAGGTATTCTCAGCTTCGATTCGATGCATCGAGACTTACTTTCTTGTTTTCGCTGTATTTCGCAGCGGTTGCCCGTCAAAAAACCAGTTCCCTCGCTCCCCATCCTCGTCGATCTCCCGATCGCGAGGTATTTGTTTGGCACGACATTTGCTCCTTGCCTTGAATAGTGTGTTGTGGAGCTGTCCGGGGATGGCAGCCGCCTGCCTGCGACTCTGACTCGGTGGCTGCTCTGGTGACGATGGCTATGACATCGTCGTTGCAGATGGCCCGTCTACCATCTCTTCCCGTCCCGTGGCCCTAGGTCCGCTTCATGTCGTCACGCAAACTTTAATTCGTTCATTAATTCAGCCGGCGAACGGTTAGCCGGCTCGGTGGGCGTGGAAGTAGCTGGAAGTGTTAATTAGTTGTTAGTGTCTCCGCCTGGCCCCAAGGATCATATATATTTAATGAGCGCCTTGGGAACTACCTAATGTCAATCGTTAGTGCTTCTGCTTAGTGTCCCAGTGCTTGGCCAACAGCTTATTAATCTCTTTGGTTGAAAAATACGTACGCTCTTACAAAGTATCAAATGGATTTGTCAACTAGAATTTCTTGGCTTTCCTGGATTTCTTATACTGGAAAAAATCACACAATATTTTCTGCACTTAAAAAATCCTTTTTATTCCTGGAAATATCACAAAAAACTCTGCTGGTTTCATCACAAATTCGCTATATTTGTTTTCATTGTTTAAAACACACTTTCAGTGTTTATAATTTGATGATTGCCTCAGATAGCTGAGATATTTTTAGACGCAGTTCCAGCCAGTTGATTCCCATAATTGTGCAAGTTGCTTGAGCAGGAGCTTTGATGTGTCGAATCTCCATTTCCATTTTCGAGAAATTCCTTTTGGCCTCGCGAAGACCAGTCACAAATCAGTGGCTCAAGGCCCGAGTCGCAGAACCTTTAAATAAATTCTTGCAAGCAATTTTGACCCAAGTTCCCCCTGCGAATCCGAGCTCAGCCCGACCAGAGATGTGCAGGTGATGCGAGGTGAGGTCCAATCTCCGGGACTGGAGCCTGAAGGGGCGACCACTTCACTCCACTCCAGTCTGCTCCTCTGAGCTCCTCTGAGCTCCTCCCCTTCGGTCGTTGTGGGTGTGCAGCTGTACGCTGTCAACTGCTCGCTGATCCATGGAGCCCATGCGGAAATAGTGGCCAAGGGTGTGCAATTGCTTTGGCGATTGCATTTTCTTTATCGCATCCTGCACAAATTACAAAAATATTTCACGTTCCGCCAGGTTTGGCCATCCTCGTGTCCGTGGCTATGTGAGGGGCCTTGCCGGGTCACTTGCCCATCGAACGTGTCCACATTTGTTCGAACACAAAGCTCCATTGAGGAATTTCCCGGACCAAGTCCCGCGCTCTTTGACTCACCGCGTGGGAGAGGCTGTTCGAAAGGCTAGATAAATATGTGGTTTCCAATAGAAGATTTCGCCATGGCAGGTTACTTTTGGCGGCGAGGAGCTGCAGCTTTACTCTTCGGCAGAGCTTAGAACAGAGTATCTTGAATACGAAGTGATAGATGTACATTTGTTTATTTTACTTGCTTAATTTGCATTCAAAATGTACTACAGAACATAAATCAATAGTCAGTCACAGGCTTTCCCCTGATTGGTTTCTAGAAACCAGGATTCAAAACAGTTAAGATCCAAGATCAGGAAGCAGCCAGAGGTCAGCTGGCGTACGACAACTGACTGATGATAGCCCGATCAACACCGAGTTTTGCAATTCATAAATATTAACAGCCCGACGACGACTCCAGAGAAGAAGCTGTGAAGTCCAGACACGGCAGTCCCGTCTAATTGTTTGCTGCCTTTTATTGGCAAGTAATCCCAATGCCAATGCCTACGCGCAGCAATGGCGATGGCGACGGCAAGTTTTTGTGGGCCAGCCACTGCCATCCTGATCTTGACCAGGCCATACTAGACTGCACGTGCTGGCATCCACGTCAACATTCGCAAGAGGACGACTCTCGATGAACAGACGGGGTTAAGAATATATAGCTCCATTAAAGCTATAATAACTTAAGAAAGAATCTTAAGAAATTTCATAGATATTATATCGATTAGCACAGCCTATCCGTTATATAATTTAATAACACACCGCTCTAGAGCTTTTTTACTTCTGACGCGAATTAGTGTAGGCTTGACTGCCTGGTTGAGTTGTTAACAAGACAAAGCTTATAAGGTTTTTTATACGAGGGTAAAGAATATATGCCGATGCAGCATGGAGAAGAAAGCGCTTTAGGACTCCATAAAATTTATGCATTCAAGATTGCCAACCACAGAGAACCAGCAATTTCTTAATTTTTCTTCAATGAACCCGTTTAGCATTTCAGCCCCACCCTCTCTCTTGGCCACATAAATGGGAAAACACCGTCCAGACGTTCACCTTGGTTATTCCTTAATCTGTGGGCCGAGCCATCAGATCCATTATTTTGACCACATCTGTCTGTGTGGCTTAGATCGATCGATTATGGGGCGATGGATTGTCTGGCTTCAAATTGGCAATGCTGGAGTCGGCGGACCTTGTTGGGGCCTAATGCAATTAAGATTCGATTAAAAGTCTTCACACGACGGCGATAGAGACTCCCGGGGACTCCCACATAAATTAGCACGGTATGCTCTGGTGCCGAGTGTGCCGTCGTTTTCCGCTTCCTTTTCCGCTTTTGGCTCTGATTGCCAAGCACACAGCCCAGCAAAGCGAGACCAAGTACCTTCCGTTTCCATCCGAGTCTCGGATTCTTCTGGGACCCTCGCTCCTCCGTCTCCGTCTTGGCTCTTCCCTCTGCTCCCGGCCTTGTTCGTGACTGTTACCTCTTCTTCAGCTGCTGCTGGTTCTTTGTTTATGGCTGTGAAATTCGAAAATTGAATCTTGCGCAGGTTGAAGCCTTGACGGGGCCCCTCCATCGCAGCCTCTCCCGCGGCCAGCCCGAGCTATGCACACGTAATTATCCTTAAAGCCAGAAACGTGACGATATTTGCAATTTTCATACATTTAAGTTCCGTTGAAAATGTTCGGCAGGAATGCGAATATTAATGCCGAGTGTGATTCAAAGCGGCAAGGAAACTTTGTTGTTGTTGATTCGCCGGATAAAACTCTTAACTTGCGATTTTTTATGCACATCTGACAGGGGTTTAATTGTAGCCCTTGAGGATGGATACTTTGTGATCTTTTAGAAAGGTTTAGAGTCTCATTAGGGCTTCACAAATGTCATAGAATACTCGGATCATTCTGAATTATACACACAGGCTTTATGATATTTATCTGCTTCTTAGAAAATTATTATTAATGTCTTAGGTCCTGGCTCTCGCTAAGAGATGGTAAATGCTTCACAACAATACCAGGACGCAGACAATTGGGGAAAAGGGACGGTTCCAACACACATGGCCAGAACAAATGCGATTACCGAATCAACAAGGGCAAAAAACAGCAACAAAAGCAAAGGGAACAGCGAAAACTTCATTGAGTTTCGACTGCCTTCGTCTGTCGACTCGATTCGCAAAAATATTTCTCAATGTCTAACCCGAGGCCATGGCCAAGGAGTCGGCCGTGAGTGGCCAGACCTTTGAGGTAGAGTCGGTCCAACTACCACCTATTAATCAAAATCTCTTGATCTACACAAATCCAACACTGAGAGAAACCTGAGGGTACCCAAAGATCGTCCAAGGCAGCGTCCCTAATTGGATTGCCAGTCGCTTTCTTGGAGTGTGGGCAAGCTCGAGGACAGCAGCCCCACCACGTTGATGGACGACCAGGACGCCAGCCTCCGACTTTGGCCACAGACCTCCAGCTCCATCTCAGGCTACACTGGTCTACCAAAACCGTTTTCTTGCAGCATCAATATAGGTTATGGCTATAAACTCTCGGCCTTGACTCATTTGTTACAACCGTGAAGAGGATACTACCCCATTCTGATTAGAAGTTTGTTAAGCAAAAAAGGAAGCTTTAACGAGTCTTTAAATTAGAGCTACTCCCATGGACAGCGCAGGAAGAATAGGGACCTGGAATTCGATTCACCAGGTGCTGGCTGCGGCTCTGTCACGCTTCCGTCAGCAGTTACACAGCGTACTAGCCACAAACAAAACGTCTTAATACTGAATCAGACCTTGATCTTCCACTCACCCGCCTGAATCCTGTTGGAGAGTGAAATCAAGGCAGGCACTTGGCGGGGGCGCAGTTCGACCCTTGCCAGGAGCTCGGGGGATCTCAGGGTTCGGGGAAGGAGAGCCGCGGTAAATCACAAAAGCGAGCCACGAAAGCACGATACGAGGCCAGTTGTAGTTGGTGGAGCTGGAGCTAGTGCCCTTGGCTCTTTATTAAATTAAGTTAAATCATGTAATTTCCATGTAGCGAGTCAAAAGTGCAATTCCTATTCGCCGGGCATCGGGGGCGGGAGTTCTAGGCCCAGGAGAGCCATGAAGTCCCAGGCCTGTAATCATCGGCTGGCCTGGGAAGTTGCTTCGTCGATGCCTCCCAATTGATTGTAAATGTTTGCCCAGGCGGAGATTAAAAGTGGTTTCGATATATAGGAATCCTTGAGTATAAAGTTTATAACTAAACAAAGTTGTATTTATGTAGGAACCCCTGATAAATAGATTTCCTGCACCACTTGCATCAGTAAAGGAATGCAAATAATAGACGGAAATGTACAAATCCGAATTTTTGCTCACTAATTAATTCATATCTCAGCGGTACGAATACTGATTTGTTGAATTCTCTGCGAATGCAAATTGCCTGCGGAACCCACACGTGGTGGAGCCTCCAGCCAGCCTGGAGCGGATCTAGCGACCCACAGCGGCGTTTGTCTTCCACTCTGCAGATTGGAGTGGAAATTGTATATCGTACTCGTAGTTAGAATAAATAACTTTGCGTCGGGGGCCGCAGCTTTTGCCCAGGCATCCCAGGTAGTCCAGGTAGCCCAGAAACCGGGTACGAGCTCCCATTGCCATCTCCGTCTCCTTCTCCTCTCCATGGCCATTCCCATCCCCATCTCCGTCTCCAGCTGCTGCTCCTCCCGTCGCTGTCTGTGGTGCCTGCATATTTATGAGATTTATTTTATTTTATGCGATGTCGCTACCTGATACTGATACGGCGTCCAGCCCCCCGCGCACATTTATTAGATGACATATTTTATTCATTCTAGAAGGCCGGGCCAGGCGATTAGCCATGTTTAGCCAGTCAAATTGTTGGGGCTGGGATGGCTGCCGTT
This sequence comes from Drosophila pectinifera, assembly GCA_008042775.1. Taxonomy (NCBI): domain Eukaryota; kingdom Metazoa; phylum Arthropoda; class Insecta; order Diptera; family Drosophilidae; genus Drosophila; species Drosophila pectinifera. The sequence continues at coordinate 28,430 of VNKC01002696.1, forward strand.
TTCGCATCCTTCCTCTGACTAAGCCGATTTATGGCCTTACATTTCCGGGGCCATGTGATCTGTCAGCCTCGAGAGCGGCGTCCTGGAAAGTGGAGCCGCTGCAGCCAATCAGCAGCCATAAATTGACAAAAATCAAAGTACTAGATAGCTGGCCCCGGTGGGAATGATGGCCCTTTTCAGTCTACTTCCCATCTGCGAGAAAGCTTCTTCTCACATGTTGCGTAATCGCCGTAATAAACCAGAAGTGACTCTCATCCGCTATCTGTGATCCTCTCTCCCTCGTCCACTGAGAAAAAGAGTTCTTTTAATTGCCAGGAAAATAAATAACCCAACATCGGCTTATAAGAAGTAGATCCGAAATTCTTTTAACCAATCTCAGCTCAGTGAATTTGCGTTCCCTTCTCTGCAGATTCACTCAAAGGGTCTATGTTTAGAATACATATAAGTAGAAGTTCTGCTTGGAGTGTCCTATATCCCTTAGAGTCCTGTTTATTTTATTCTATGTGCTAACATCCATCTTAATCCAGCTCGTGATAATGGTCGCAATGATTCACGTGACCGGGAGATGATCCATGGCTGAAAAGGAATGGAATAAGCAATGTTTCCGTCGAAGGTTTATTTATTTTTTCTTCAAGATTCTGTGGGTTTATTACCATTGTCTTTTACATATATGACGTCTGCTCTGTCTCCTCATTTTTTGTGAGTAAAAAACTCTAGAAAAATGTTGAGTACAATTTTAAATGTTTAACATTTCACAGAAACGTTCCCTGACAAAAATAGATTGAAAATAATAAATACAACTTTCAAAACGACTTGTAAACCAACTAGAATATCTTTTTATTACCATGATCATAGATTAAATATTTAAATTAGAATATTTATTTAAAATTAGGCTCTGGGATATTTTTCTGTGTGTTTGCTCAATTCAAACACTGCCGCCCGCTGTGTTGACACTGAAAAATGCCGACGCCAGCGAGTTGGACTCGGATTTCTGCTGCTGATGGCAGCCACATGTGCTTCCACGCACGTCCAACATTTTATGACAATCATTTCAGTTAATTGCCAACAGCACAAGTCCGCGGCGGACCACACCGGGCAGCTTTTGCTGCGTGTGGCAATAAGACTAGGTCTTGGCTTGCAACACGTTGCATCGAACCCGACTCCAGTTCCTGCTCCTGCACCAGCGACACCTGTGCAGCTCCGGCTCCGGGTCCATCTCCAGACGGGACTAAGCTGGGCAGTAAAAGGCATTAGCGTCCGTGTCTGTCACCTTCGTCATGGTCACGCTAATCGTGGTAATCGACTGCGCCAATAAACTGACAGGTTTATGGAGCCGCAGACGCGGAAGCCCCGTGCCCCAGACGCAGCCGCAGGCGCACCTGATTTAAATGCAATTAAAATGCGAATTGATGTCGCGATTGATTTTGCCTCCGCTCTGCCCGTCTCATCCAGACATTCTCCGCCATGATCTTAGTTGGATCCACTTTCACTAGATCGCAAAATGCGCTTCCAGCATCCTCTGGGAAGTAAAACTAGAATGGGGACTAGCTTCGGACTAGATCGAGGTTTCTTATATTTAAAGGAAAAAACTCTACTAATTGGGTTATGTTAAGTTTAAGAATTGATAAAAGTGCCTTACTTAAAGAACTGGCTTCTTGTCTTTCCAGCGGTTCAAGCAGGATGAGTCTGATATGTTGCTTCCGGATCAGACGTACGCCGACTACGACGTGGGCCACTCCCAGCTGCTGAGCTACCGCAAGAGCCGGAGTCGGAGCCTGAAGTCCCAGCTGCAGCGGTCCAAGAGCTCCGATGCCAGCAGCAGCAGCTACGAGCGGACAGCGGACTTCTTTGAGAATATACCCGACTTTCTCGGTGATTCCATTCCGGCCTTTTTGTTCGGTCCCCAGGAGCAGCAGGATGTCCAGTCCAAGGGGCGGGTGTTGCAGATGGGCAAGGAGGAGAAGGAGAATGAGCAGGAGGAGCACGATGAGAGCGAGAGCACCAGTCGGAGCGAGAACTGTGAGGACACCGAAGTCCTGCGCCTGTGTGAGGACTTCCTATGTCGCCATCGCATGCGACCCGATTTCTTCTGCCAGTATCACAAGGCTGTCAGGTAAAGGGATATATTAATTCTAGGCTGAGCTTCAAGATTACTGGGCTCGGGTCCTTGGGAATTATAAATATCAACATAGCTTCTGTTACCTTGTACCTATAATACATATTTTAAAAAGTACAAAACTTTTCCTGATTTCAGTTCAAGTACATCCTCACCACATCAAAGAAAAGCATCGCCTGCCGTTATCGACTCCGCACCCACGTCGGGAGCAGCAGAAGTGGAGGTAAAGCCAACTAAGGAGCAAAAGGCCAAAGGAATAAGTGCTGTGGTCCAGAGATTTACCAAGTTCTCGGCCATTTACACGCTGCCGGTGCCCAAGCGGAAGCAAACGTGCCACAAAACCACGGGAAACATAACTGGTAAGTGCACAAAATACAAATAATGACGATCATTTATAATTCCAATTATATTTGAATTGTGTTACCTCTGATATTTTCTGTAGGGTGAGCTAGGTCGTTTGGCTTTCATAAAAATCGAAATATATTTCTAAATTCTTAGTCAAATTATCTTTAAAAGAACATATAAATAAACTAGAATATATAATATAATATAAAATAATAATATAATTTTATAGAGTTATATTGGCCTACGCACCTTAACCTACAATTTACATGTAGTGCTTCTACACGGTTCTCCACGGTTTTACGTGATTTTAAAAAATATACTTCGGTTTCTACTTGACATAAGACTCATGACATTAGCGTTGTCAGATTTGACGAGGAAAAGCAAGGCTTATGAACTATTTTCCTCAGCCTAAAACAGTTTCCGCTATAGAAAATTCTCGAGGGGCATGCTATTTGATGTGTTTATTCTCGAAAAACCCCCAAGAAAAGTTTAATGGAACGCTCATAAACCAGTGATGGCTTGATTTTACACAGCAAGTCTTACTGGTTTCATCAAAGTCTTCAACCTTTTTATAAAACTTTATAACTTTACAGTTTGTATCTTTGCTAAATTAGAGCTGGACATTTATTGTCATTTTATTTAATTAGAAAATTAGAGCTGAACATGAATTGTAATTTTATTTAATTAATAATTTAATATAATAAATTTAACAATTTTTTTTATTATATCAGAATATATAAAATAGAATAGATATGAATTCAGATTTTTAGCCACAAAAAAATAATACAATTTATTTTTATTACGTTAATAATGAAAGTTAAAAACGTTTAAATAAGATGAGGAATCGCCAAAGAGTTGAAATTATATAAAAATGTGACCAAAAGTATGCAATAGCATATGTATAGTTTATAATTCATTGCAAATGTTTGTTTTGTTAGAGATATCATTTTATGGCAACTTGGTCACTTGGCTGCAGCTCTTGCAAACTGCAACAAAGCATCGTTGGCACTGTGGGAAACGTGAAATGCAGCATGAACAACAAACAGCAAACAATAAACAATAACAATCAGCACTAATTAACACGCGAGCAGCAAAGAGAGGCGAACGGCGAGCGGCGGTGGGACAAACACTTGACCTCATATTTGAGCAACTGCGGCGGCGCGACGATCCCATGGTACGAGTGAGTAGCCAGCCCAGCAGAGCCAGAGCCTTTTACCTGGCGGAAAACCTACCTGCGCAGCTGCGGAGAGCAAGAGCGACGAGTGCGAGAGCAGCTCGAAATCTATCTGAGCGGGAGCCCCCAGAGACCACCTTTCCAGCAGAAGCCATCAGTCTGCGTCTGGAGTTTAAATCGTTCGCATCGGTGCTTGCTGCTCATCGTCTCTCGCCCTGGAAGCAAATTCGATTGTGGAGTGAATAAAAAAGAAACCCAATTAAGTTTATAATTAATCGCGCGAAGAGGTCACCGGTCGGCCAAAGCCAATGAGTTGAAAGGGCCAGCAGCGAATCAATCTAGACACTGTGCTGCCCCCCAGACTGCGGTGCGGGTACCTTCGAGGTGTATGACGGGTATCTAAGCGCATGTCTACACTGCGGACCTGGAGCTGGAGTTGGAGCTGGAGTTGGAGTTGAAGTTGGAAACTCGTTTTTCAAAAACGAGCGACCGAAAACGACGAAAAAAGTCTGCACAAAACGAGAAAATAAGCGCGCCCGCGAAGAAAACAAGCGAGAGGAGCGAAAAAAGCACAACAATAATCAGAAATAAGAAATAAGAAAAGCAAGAGGAGGAGGAGGAGGGGAGGATACAGAACCAAGGTATCTGGCGGATGCCGAGGAGAGCCGCCGGCCAGGCCAAGGCTCGCTGAGATTTGGTGTGCTCGCCCTTCTGCATTCTTTTTGCTTGTTTACTTATATTTTTTTCGTATTCGTGTGGTGCGCGGCCGCTTCACTTGTTGCAGCTGCACGTAGCTATAGATATTCGGGTACGGGTTCGGGTTCGGGTTCGGTTTGTATGCCATAGATACAGATACAGATACAGAGCCTGTGCGGAAAACTAAAACCTGTTCCCTCCAGTGCGTGTGTGCGCGAGTGTGTGTGTGTGTGTAGTTTAGTGAGAGCCTGCTCACGGACACCGACACCGACACGGACACGGATACGGCGGATACGGGATTATTCAAATAAGAAAATTATTCAAGTCGTCGCGGTCGCAAAGGGGCCTCACAAATGTACAACAACGATGGCCACATTGGGCCTGTCAAAAGTCTTCATACTGGATAAATACTTTACAGAATTGCAAAAATTTTGGGAGACGGAGAAGAAGCTGCAGGGTAAGTGAGACATTACCGCCAGGAATTTGGAATTTGGACGGGTTTCTGTGACTCGCGACTCGCGAGTGCAAGAGTTCGTGTCCTAAGTCTTTTGATTTGGCTTGTCTGGAGGTGCAGATTTAAATAATAAGCTAAGCATCACTGCTGTCCTTTCATTCTTATAACTGATGTACAAAACAACAGTTTAAATAGAACATAGCTTATAACTTTTCATATATTTAAATATATTTATATATTTAAATAAGCTCTTGACTTATATATAAAATGATGTAACTATACTAAAATTTCATTGAAGATAACAAATTAAATTGTCCTAAACAAGAATGGCTTTGTTAATGGCTCAGAAGCTGTTTCGGTCTCTTTCCCGGGACCAGAAGACTCAGCTGGCAGTTGATTGGTTCTCGACTTACTTGTCATTACCATAAGAAGCTGCTGCTCTGTGTATTTCAATCAACCTCCGAGCGCATTCATATTCATAACCATCCGCAACAACTACAGTCCGAATATGGATACCTTGATCTTACACCAAAAGAAACTTGGGATGAGTTTATATTCACTAACAAAATATCATATTCAACATATATATCGTATCAACTGGATCTTAAAAGGCCTAGTTTGATTTTATTCATAAATAATTATGAACAAATTTCAATTGGATTCTTTAAACGATTAATTGATGTTCTCGAAAGGAGACAACTCGTATTTTTTCACGAATCTGATAATTATTATATCGTCTTCACTCTCAAATGAAATAAAATGAATCAGAGTTCATGCCAATATTTATTGCTGTGTAGCTCTTGGTGCTTTTTGGTGTATGGGTGCCGCATGCCCCCGACTTGCAACATTTTGTTTGTGCTCCCTCTCTCTCTTTCCCCTACAACCCACATCGAACTGCGATGGAGACTGAGACTGAGACGGAGACGGAGACGACCGGACAGCGGGACGGATAACCTGAGCTTGGTGCGACGCCGACCAGTTTTTGGGCCGACTTCGTTACCCAGCTTCCAAGAAATGTTTTCTTTCGACGCCGACTTTTCGACATGCAAAAGCTATAAGATACGAGTATGAATACAGAGTCTAAGGAAGGCAAGAGCGACACGATGACGAATTGCTCACAAATGTTACAAATTAAACTTAATGATTTACCATGGCTGCCATAAAAGTTTGATTTCCAATCACTAAATGGGGAAAAGGCCCGTCGCAGCGTCATAAAAAATACAAAAACTCTAAAAGACTTCAAAACGCTTGTATGACTTGGATGTATGACTTTTCTGTACCCTTTTCCGTGGCTTTTGTCTTACATTTCTTGAGTGCAGCTGGAGGCAGGCCAAGAAACTAAAATCGAAGAAAAAGACCGAATCTAAAACTGGTTTCCTCCGCCAGAGCTAAGGCCATCAATGATATGGATTTCGGTATTTTGTCGAATCTGATTTTGTTGTAAGCTCCGCGCTGCTGCCTCTTTGTTTTGGTTTAGAGAGAAACACTTGTGGAAGGGCCAGCACTTCTCTGACCATTTTCCCCAGCTTTTCATCACCTAATTAGCTTGATCTGTTGAATGGACTATGAAAATTGGTGAACAGCCAGGTTGGAGCTTTGGCTCGCCTGGGGTTTCTGGCCGCTTGGTTGTAACAATGACCCCTCGGCCTGTTTTGAAAGTTTCCATAAATCAGTGAGCGCGAGCGTCGTCTGTTCTTGAATCTCTTGTTCCTCGCCGCCAATTTTGTGTGTTGTTTTATCTAAGCGCGTTCGGTGTCTCCATTTTTCTTCGACTCTGGCGAAATTGGTTCATTAACATTTTATGTAAATCTTCCCCATCCATATCTATTAAAATATCTTTAGATACTCCGTCGGCACAAGCCTCTTCGAGCCGACTCACGTGCAAAAACCTCTGTCTAAGCACAATTAATTGGTGTGAATTTGATTTTCACTGTATTGAGTTGTTAATTGCCAATGCGAAAATTCCTTTTCGCCAAAACAGACACTGCGGTGGATATTTGAATATTTGAAAATGCTCGTCAGCTGATGAAAAAAATAAAATAAAATTAGATTTATTTGCGAATATTTAAGGGAAAGCGAATTCCATTTGTGTTCTGCCAAACACTTTCAGATCGACTCTACTCTACTAAGCAAGAATAATCTTACTTCGTGTTTCTTCTAGGCAAATAGCATTTTAGGGCATGATACAATTGTACTATATGTATATACTGTACAATTGTATCATGTTTTAGGGAATAAGTAATGTCCTTCTAGGAGTAAGCAGTAGAATAATAATAATTATTCATATTAAAAACTCATTGAATAACTAAAAACTCCGCTTATCCCAGAGTACTGTACATGAGCTCCTTATGGAGAACTTGTATCGCTAGGTGCAAAGGTCAGGGTCAGGTCAATGACCCAGTCAAATAGCAATTCAAATAAAGTCGGAGAAATAAAATAATTGACAACGGATAAAATAAATTAAATGAATACATCGATGACTTAAACGAAAGCAAAGGCCATTCGTGTGTAGCGAGGTTATAAATGTAGCCCTTACGATTTTATCAATAAAAGACTAAACCGAAAAAGTCTGTTTCTCGAACGCATGCTAAAACAAAAATAAAACCAATGCAAAAAAAAAATAATATACAATACAAAGTAAATAAAATAATTCCAAAGCTTCAAATTCAAATGTTCAAGTGTGTTAGAATTCTAAATTCATGTTCTTTACGATCACCTTGATTTAGCTTTCAAATTCTTGTCACCTCACATAAATAACTTATACATTAAACAGGAAAGAACACTTACAAGTTCAAGTTACATCTACACCAACGTGTTAGAAATGATTAACGAACCCATACCCGAGGTGGACATGATCAGGGTGGCCAAGAACGCAGAGCTGCAGCGGCGGGCCATTTTGGGCTTCGCCCCCCGGATCGGCCTGGTCATCGTGGACCACGACGACCTCGACAGGATAGACAACTTCTACCTAGAGTGCCAGAAGTACCGCGACTTCTACCGCGATCCCCACGGCAAGTTGCACAAGCCGCCGCGCTTCCGTCTGCACCAGGGAAAATGCGGCATCAAGATGGATCACAGCGCCGAGGAGCTGACCCAGCCGATCCAATGGGTCAATGAGAAGCAGCCACTGGTCTATCCCCTGTCGCGGGACACTGCCATGCGTCTGGGCATGCCGATCACGCCCATGATCAGAGGAACCAACGATAGGAAAACCTGCATCGCGTACAAGCGCTAGACAGCAGAGCTGAGATTCTCTGCAAGCGCGTCGCGTCCTCCTAGGAATCCATCGGGTCGGACTTGAGGTGTTTGCAGAGCCTCCTAGCTTCACTGTCGGGAGCACCAACTCCGCATTTTGCCATCTAAATTATTGTGCAACCACGATTCCTTTTCGATTGAAGATAAATTCGCTTGATTTAAATATTTGTTTATTTCTTGCTGTTGTAAATTATATTGGTTTTTATTTAATTATTTAAACATCATTAACACTACTTGGTTAAGTTAAAAAAAAAAACACATTATTTGCAGCAGTCTCTATGAAACATTTAGGAGAGAAACCATATTTTTTAAATATTATTATATGCGAAGACACTGTAATATAATGCAATCTAGTGTGTACTTCTGATTTTATAAAGATGGCATTTTTAATCATATATATTTAATTTTCTTACGTTTGCTTGATCTTTCAGATGCATCTTCATCCAACGAGGCGGTTCACCTGCAGCAGCGACTCAAGAGCCTGAGCACCGAGCTGGTGACCCTCCGAAATCGACTGCACGTGGGTCAAGGCCAGGGTCAGGGGCATGGACAGGGACAGGGACAGAGTCCGGGGCAGAATCAGGGCCAGGGAAATGGCTCACAGTCCCATGGATCGCCTGGCGGCAACAACTCGTGTCCCAAGGCAAGTAACTTCGACCTGAACGCCTCCAGTCCCAACCTGAATCTCAGCTCCAGCGGAGGAGGAGGACTTTCTGCCAGCGCCCTGCAACAGCACACAAATGGACAGCACACGGCATCGAAGGTGAGTTATCCACAAATATAATAGATATATATTACAATAAATATTTAAAGAATTATAACCAACCAATTTAATTTAGTATATTAAGATGCTTGAAGTTTATATTATATAATTATATTTCGCAATATTTCTGTAGAGATGCTATTTTTAACATTACCTTCTTGTTGTCTCTCGAATAGAATCACAACTTCAGCCAGACGCTGCCATCGAACTCTGGCTCCGGGGCAGGCGGTGGAGGCGCGGTGGTGTCGGCCAGGAACACCTCCATTCCGCACCCACTTCCGCACCAGCTGGGCGAAAAGTCTGGCCTGTCAAACCAGCAGAGCGCCAGCGGACGTGTCCAGTCCTCCGGGACGCTGCCCCACGGGAGCAGCATGGGAAACATCATGGGGCTCAGTTCCCATTCTCACTCTCAATCGCACGCCACTGCCCACTCCAACTCCAATTCGAACACGTTGCCTATGCGCTCCTCCAACGGCGGACAACTGGGTGCCACCAATGGAGGAATCGGTCAGCACACCCTCAGCCATGCACACAGCCAGCAGCTGCCGTTTATCCCGCAGCCGAAGCACGCCAATCCCTGCCAGAGTGTGAAGACGCTGCCCTTCGGCTTCGGGTTCTCTGGCGGTCAGCAAAGGCTTCATCAGCCGACCAACCCGCTGCCCAAGGACATGCAGGACCTGATCCACCTAACCGGACCGCTCACCGAGCACGCCGTCATGCGGACGCTCCAGGCCCGCTTCAGCGAGCAGCGCTACTTTGTGAGTATCGCCTCTTCCGTAGATCTGTTCAGACACAAGTCGCTGCAAACTGGTTCCAGAGACACTCTAAGCAATTATTCTGATAGTTTGTCATTAAAAGCCAACTCCGTTTACACTCCGTTCCCGGCCGCAGATTAACAGCTAATTTCGACAATTACTCAGTGTGTGCGCGCCTCCGGCGAAAGGCGAAGGAAGTCGATTTATGTACACATGCTGGTGATCTGGTTGGTCTGGGGGAACGGTAACCGGAGCCATGGATGGGGTGTAAGCATATATAACTGGTGGCGGGACTAGCGAAATCTGGCTTGAGGCACTTACTTGTTGTGAGCCTCAACCCCAGATTATATAGTGCAAAAAGGAGCGGAAAATTGATTAATTTTAAATGCGATGCTACAGCGCCGTTTTTTTCTTAAATTGTTATAATTAAATAATGTGAGTGGTCATAAAGCTTAAATACATTTCAGACAGTCTTTAATTGGCATTAATGCCTTAGGATACATACACAATGCCAGGGGGAGTTTAACGGAATTGAAAATTATATTATTTAAAAAAGTATATCCACTAAATTAATCAGTGCTTAATAGTTCACCTTGTTTGTGTAATAATCTTGAAGCATAATGAGGGAAAAATATTTAAATATAATTGTTTTTCATTGCTAGCCAAGAGTATGAATAATATAACTTAAGCTGCCGAGTTTAGTTGACTAACCTAACCGGGTCCGATTGAGAGAACAAAGAGTGTGAGTTCTCCAGGTGATTTTATCTGCAATATTCGAGGCTTCCCTGGAACTGACCAAAAGTACCCCGATCTCTTGACTCATCACCTTGATTAATGCTTCCCATTCATTTTGCGCAATGTTTTCTTTTGTTTTTCAGACAAACGTCGGACCGATTCTGCTTTCTATCAATCCCTACTTGGATGTGGGCAACCCGCTGACTCTCACCTCTACACGGGCCCTGCCGCTGGCCCCCCAGCTGCAGAAGATCGTCCAGGAGGCAGTGCGTCAGCAGAGCGAGACGGGCTATCCGCAGGCTATCATCCTCTCGGGCACTTCGGGAGCCGGGAAGACGGCCAATGCCATGCTGATGCTGCGCCAGTTATTCGCTATCGCGGGCGGAGGACCGGAGACGGATGCCTTTAAGCATTTGGCCGCTGCCTTCACGGTTTTACGGTCTCTGGGCTCTGCGAAGACCACCACAAACTCAGAGTCTAGCCGCATTGGGCAGTTCATCGAGGTCCAGGTGACTGACGGAGCACTCTACCGCACCAAGATCCACTGCTACTTCCTCGACCAGACGCGCGTCATCCGGCCGCTGCCCAAGGAGAAGAACTACCACATATTTTACCAGCTGCTAGCCGGACTCAACCGGGAGGAGCGTCAGAAACTGCACCTGGAGGGCTATTCGCCGGCCAATCTGCGGTATCTGCGCGGGGACTTTGCCCAGAACGAGCAGGAGGATGCTGTCCGCTTCCAGGCGTGGAAGACCTGCCTCGGCGTACTGGGCATTCCCTTCCTGGACGTTGTTCGGGTCCTGGCCGCCGTGCTGCTGCTGGGGAATGTTCAGTTCATTGATAGTGGGGTAAGTTTAAGTATTATATTTAGATTTTAGATAAGTAAATAGAAAAAATTAATTTTTGAACCTTGTTTTGGCCCAGAGGCGCCATCTTGCACACATAATGTTGTGTCGGTAGAGCAGTTCACGAGAATATTTATGTCGGTTAAGCAGTTTAAATTAAGCAGTTGTATATATTTTATGTTAGCCATTTGGGTCTCTGATGCCGCATTGGTGCGTTGGCTAGAGCGTTGGTTTCACAGTCCGCTTCTCGCGGGCTCGAACCGCACTCAGACCGACGAGTTCCGAGGTTTCTTGCGCTGATGGAATGTATTAATTTACATCGTCAAGTGGTAATTTACGTCTGAAAAGAACCGTGTTTGATGTTTTTAATTCTGAGCGAGAAATATTTTACATTTTGCTGATCCATTTAATTATTCTTGCAGGGCCTCGAGGTGGACGTGAAGGGGGAAACGGAGCTAAATTCGGTAGCCAGTCTGCTGGGTGTGCCGCCCGCCGCCCTTTTCCGTGGCCTCACCACCCGGACCCACAATGTGCGCGGCCAGCTGGTGAAGTCTGTGTGTGGCGACGGGGATGCCAATATGACGCGAGACTGCCTGGCGAAGGCTCTGTATTGTCGCACAGTGGCCACCATTGTACGCCGAGCCAATAGCCTGAAACGCCTGGGATCTACACTGGGCACCTTGAGCTCGGACTCCAACGAGTCAGTGCACAACCAAGCTGATGCTGCCTCGCAGCACGCCTCCACGATTGGCGGGGGAAACGCGGGTTCCAAGTCGATGGCTGCCCTTAACAATGCGGTGCGTCATGCGACCGACGGCTTCATCGGGATCCTGGACATGTTCGGGTTCGAGGAACCCTCGCCACACGCCCATCTGGAGCACCTGTGCATCAACCTATGCGCCGAGACCATGCAGCACTTCTACAACACGCACATCTTCAAGTCGTCGGTGGAGTCCTGCCGGGACGAGGGCATCGTGTGCGACACTGAGGTGGACTATGTGGACAACGTGCCCTGCATCGACCTAATATCGTCCCTGCGAACAGGCCTGCTCAGCATGCTGGACGCAGAATGTTCGGTGCGAGGCACAGCCGAGAGCTACGTGGCCAAGTTGAAGGTGCAGCACCGCTGCTCCAGCCGCTTGGAAACGAAGCCCACCGCCGAGCCGCACGATCCGCGCATGTTCCTTATCCGGCACTTTGCCGGGCGCGTTGAGTACGACACCACGGACTTCCTGGACACGAATCGCGACGTGGTGCCGGACGATCTTGTGGCGGTGTTCTACAAGCACAGCTGCAACTTCGGCTTCGCCACCCATCTCTTTGGCTCGGAATTGAAGGCTCTATACGCCCAGCAGCAGGCGCCGCGTGGGCTCAGCTTCCGCATCTCGCCCACCTCCCACTCGGACCTGCTGAACGGGGACGAGCCGGTGTCCACGCTGACCCAGGACTTTCACACTCGGCTGGACAACCTGCTGAGAACCCTGGTGCATGCCAGGCCGCACTTTGTGCGCTGCATCCGTAGCAATGGATCCGAGGCGGCCGGCAGCTTCGACCGTGCCACAGTGGTGCGCCAGATCCGATCCCTGCAGGTCCTGGAGACGGTCAACTTGATGGCCAGTGGGTTTCCGCATCGCATGCGCTTCAAGCAGTTCAACGCTCGCTACCGGATGCTGGCTCCGTTCCGCTCCCTGCGGCGCAGCGAGGACAAGGCTTTGGAGGACTGCCAGCTGATCCTACAGTACGCCATGGAGCAACCCCCAGTGCTGGACGGATCGGTGACGCTGGCCTGGGCTCCGGGCAAGCGGCATGTCTTCCTCAGCGAGGGCATTCGCCAGCATCTGGAGCACCTACGCACGGAGATACGGCACAAGAGCGCCACCCTGATGCAGGCTACCTGGCGGGGTTGGTGGTGGCGCAAGAAGGTTGGCAGCGGCAGCCTCAAGCGCATCCGAGCCAGTCACCATCAGCCACAGCCGACAGCCACTGTTCCCCTGTCGGGGAACAAGACGGGCAACGCCCACACCTCCACTTCCCAGAGCAAGGCAGCATCCTCTACCATGGCCGCCCTGGCAGCAGTGGCAGCCGCTGCTCCCACTACAGGTGAGATCCGAGCCAAACTTTCCATCTCAAACATAACTAACTATTTCCACACAGTCCCTCGCTTATCGGCCAAGTCAACTAACCTTGGGATCGGAGGTACTGTGACCAGGCCTAGACCCCAACCCATCGCAGGGACTCCTCCGCCAGATCCTCACGAGAAGTGCGACCAGAAGATCATACAGCAAACCTGCAACCTTTTCGGACTAGATTTGGTATGAAAAAAAATTTGAGTTTGCTGTGATTTACCTTTATTAATATTACTCATACTCAACAGGAACGACCACCGCCGGTGCCCGCCTCCCGCTCCTACACGATAAGCGGGAACTCGAAGCTAGGGTATCCGCAGAGTCGTGTTATGAAGATGAACTTCCCCGAGGAGGGTCAGTCGGAGGCCCAGCAGCTAAAGAAGGGCGAGGCGGTGACCGTAGTGGGCGCATCCACCGGTCGAGGCCACTTGCTGGTGGAGCACAGAGGCCAGAGCTTCCACGTTCCCTTCCAATACATGGAGCTGATGAGTTCCGGGAGTGCCAATGGCAGTGGTAATGGCACTGCTCCTGGCGGAACCAACCCGGCGGCTATTTCGGCTGGCCAGGGCACTGGCGTTAAGATTTGAAGATGGCTTCATCCAGGAGGATGCCAATCCCATCTGCCAAGACTGTATATAAATCCCATGAGGAGTAGGCTAAGAACCGACCATTTCTTACGCATGCAAGCCAGATTTACGTAGTATTATTCATGTGTTTAAATGATAAACGCCAATCGATAGGTTGTAATACAAATACACACCCACAAGTGCCAATCAAATAAGTTCTTCCATCTATATCATAAGTATTTTACATGTTACGAAGACTCTTCTTATAAACTGGGTAATATCAAATGCTCTTAGTAGTTATGTACTAAACATATCTCTTGTACTTATAACATAATATTTTTGAGAATTGCAATTTGTAGTTTGTTATCCTAAGGGTTCATTAATTCATTCAAATAAACGAGCATGCATTTTGATTTAAATCACATTTTCAAATGGATTGATTTTTTATAAAAAACTAGGGAAATTAATATTTTTAAATTATTACATTTAGTAAAAATATGATTTAAAAACAAATTCGCATAAGAATTTTCTATTTTTCGAATTTTTTTTTTTACTAACGGACTGTGTTCCAGTGGAAAGCAGTTCATTTTGATCGCAAGTGGTTAGACGCCAGTGCTGCCAATGCATTAGCTGTTCAGCAAGCAGTGCAATCAGCTGACAGACAGACAAAAGTTTGAGGTGCTTTGCTTAGTTTTTAACACGATTTGTGTTGCCAAATGGAGAGGATAAATGAGGATCTGTGGCTGAAAATCCTCCAATTTTTGCCCATGATCGATCAGTTATCATTGGCCCAAGTGAACGACAGTATCCAAGAGTACGTGAAATACCACTGGCGCCACTGCAAGGCCGTCACGCTGACCGGCGATGTCATGGAGTTGTTCAGCGCAAGCGAGCCGGCGATGCTCGAGGGTCTAGAGTGCTGGTCAGGATCGGTGCAGCGCCTCAAGATAAACAATGGTAGTATGGAGCTACTCAAGAAGTGGACTCCATTCAGCTTTCCCCACCTGCGGACGCTCGAATGCGAAATGGCCTACAATTTAGAGGAGGCCGACGATGAGACACTGCTCCTTACGAACCTGTTCCCGCTCCTGACACACCTCACGCTCAGCAGCAGTACCACCGGCTGCCATTTGTGGCGCTGGAAGCTGCTGAAGGAGCTGCATCTTATTTGGTGCGAGTACCTGGACACGGACACATTTAAGGAGATTTTCGGCACTCTGCAGCTGACAAAGCTAACCCTGCTCTACTACGGCTACAATGTCACCCTGGGCGAGGATGTACTGGAGGCCACTCAGTGCTCGACGCTCGAGGAGCTCCAGATCGACGATCACCACCTGCTGGGCGACTTTTTGCCGCAGCTCCTGCGACTGCCCCACTTCCGCCGCCTGTCATTCTACACGCGCGACTACTACGAGTATTTGCTAGGAACAGTGGCCAAGAACCAGCCACTGAAGGTGCGGTCGCTACTCTTCCATGACGCCTTCTGGAGCAGCGAGCGGGTCACGGATGCCATCCGATCCATGAAGAATCTCCGCAAGCTGGTCTTGCAGGACGACGACATTGAGTCGCACCTGCTGCACGCCATTTGCCATAAGCTGCCGCATCTGGAGGAGCTGCATCTGCTGACGATGCGCGACCTGCCCTCACCCATTCAGCTGTGGGAGATGGTAGGGGCCTGCCCCTCGCTCAGGGTCCTAAACCTGTCGTCCACTAAGCTGACCTATCAGATGGTCGAGCCCAGTGCATCGCGCTTGGCCAAGGTTCTGCTACATCGCGATGCTCCGTTGACTCTGCATCTCCACAATACTGGCTTGGACCCCGAAAGGGTACGTTTTTACTTCGCAATTGGTCTAAAACTTAAAATTCCCGCTAATATTTATTAGTATTTTAGATTCGTCATGACCTGGATCATCCCAATTTAAGAATCTCATTCGAGCCGATAAAGTTGGATATTTGGAGCTCGCGCTTTGTCGAGATTGAGTTCATCCCTGACTCTGAGAAATAGCTGTCAGCCTCGGGAAGTGCAATATATATTGGTAATAACGACCTACCTCATTCCTTAAAAGTGATTAGAGCAGATAAATTTAAGTGTTTTACATTTGCGGCCTTCTTGTCTATTTCAAATACAAACTCAAGACATACTTTCAAAGTACTACCTCAATTAAACACTCAAGTATAAGTCCTTCAGATTTAATGTGTGCTTTTCTTATTTTTTATATTATTTTCGAATAAAATCATAATTTTTGACTCGAATTACAGAAAAGTCTATATATAAGCGATAAATACAAAGAAGCTCTGATGCGTTTTCTTTTTGAATTTTATTTTTTAATTAGTCGCGCTTTATTTGTACCTTACTTTTTGAGTTCACCCTTGAACTATATAACTATACAATGCGTTTTAAATATCTTAATTTCAACTTCATGTTTATGTATCCATCGAAAAGGTTTCAGTAGAATATACTGCCACATTTATGGTTCCTCAAAGTCCACTTACTCGCCACAACGATGCATAAATCAGCCGGATCTAATTCGCCTCTAAATAAATAAATTCAATTGCATTCCTATTTTATGGGTTTGCTTCTATGAGATGTCTAATGCGTTTGCAGCTCCCAAAAGGATACATTTTACGAGCACAGTATGTTGGATGGATGGAGCTAATGGCTCTCAACCAACTGGGAGAGTTGAAAGAACACAATTTCCAAACTAATGCCTAACCACAACTGTTGAACACGAGTCAATAATTTATAGGAAGAAAAGCACTTAATGTTTCTCCGAAATCCACATAAAGAATATCTCGACAGTCGGTTGATGTTTCTCAAAATGTAGAATTTTATTTGTCGTGCCCGACTCACGGTAAGTGTTATGTATGCAGCGTTTTCCATAGACATAATAATTATTAAATATTTATGCAAGTAGACTTCTGTAGATATACATATATATACGGCTATATATATTTGTACCGCACTGGTTGTACGTGTGTGTTTTAATAATTTATATTTACAATACTTGGGACCGCTTGCAGAGATATACTCGGTCTGTGAAGGACCATCTTGACTATTGAATTGTTAAATAATAACTTCAAGTTTCGCTGGGTTTTTCTGGCTAATTTGGGGGCCAAAACGTTTTCCATATTTGTATGTTATGTGTGTAAGTGTATCTAGTTTTCGTGTTTATGTAAGACATACCTAGTTAAAGATTTTTTGCGCGATTTTGCTTACACTTGAATATATATATATATTTTTGGATATTTATTTATCTCTTTAAGTTTTGCCTTTATTTTTAACGATTAAGACGAGCAATTAAAAGAAAGCTCAAGAGACATGGATAATCTGGGATGGAAATGGGCACAAACAGGGTTCAACATTATCTTTAGGAGCAACAGTTTAATTTGTTTATTTCGGTGTTCGCCTTGGTTATTCGTATGTATGTATATAGTTTGATATCTGGTAAGTATTTATTATTCCATAATGCTGCAAAACACCTGTGTGGAAACGTTCGATGAATACATGAGGTCAGATGCCTAATAAATATATATATGTACAATGCATAACAAACAATCCAACATAATGCAAGTAAGAGAGCTCTATAGAAGATACAGAGTTTGGGTCAAGTTTGAGTGTTGAGAAGTGGAAACTCGTCCTCTACGTCCGCAGCACGTCCTCGTTCGTTCAGCCAGAGTTCGCGCCTTAGACATCGGTCTCAGAGCGTCGCCTTCGTCCGGGTCCGCCAGGAAAGTTTGCCGCAGCCAGACCCATGCGATGCTTCGCCTCCTTGGTACCCGAATAGCCACGTGCCAAACCAAAGTCCACAGTTCGCTTAGAGCTGCGAAAGGAGAGCATAAATAGGGCATTAAAAAGCTTAGCCTTGGTGAAAACCTATAATATATTATTATTAGAGTTATATATATTCTTAATCAGCGTCACCAGCAGAGTCGACTTAGCCTCCCTATCCTTCCATGTGGAAACAACAGAGCTCAGAGATTTTAAGAGCTAGAGCTACATAAATTTGTTGCCAATTTTTGACAATTTTAATGATGTAACACCTTATAAAATTTTCAAAAAATCTCCAACATTTTTGTTTCCTATATTTTAATTTTGAATAATTAAGCTTTTTAACGATGAACCGGACTATATAAGCCATTTCGCTGACATTCCATTTTTGGCCAACATATGGAGGAAGACCTCGGATTTACGCTTATTTAGGTCCTTAAATGGGATTTTTTTGTCTCCTTATGGTTAAAAATATTCATAACATAAAAATATTCATAACAAAGTCAAAACAGCCTCAAATTCAATTCGGAAAGCAGTTCTGTGTTAGTTTTTATATGGTTAATTAATCTGCATATTAAGTTTAGAGATCAGAAACAATAAATTTTTTGCCAATTTTTGACAATTTTAATGATGTAACCCCTTATCATTTTTTCAAAAATTTGGAAATTTTTTTTTTTTAATTTTTTCAAGTATTTTATTGCTAAATAATTAAGATTTTAACGGCGAATCGGGCAGTATACTGCATTTTGCTATCTTTTCATTTTTGGCCAAGATATGCTGTTCAGAAGACCTCAGGTTTACGCATTTTTAGGTCCTTAAATGGGGGTTTTTATCTCATAATTTTAGGGACAACTCTAGGATAAAAATATTCACAACAAAGTCAAAACAGCCAAATTCAATTCGGAAAGCAGTGCTTTGTTAGTTTTTAAGTAAATAATCAGATTGCATGTTTTGTTCAAAAATACATGTTTTGCAAATTTTTGACAATTTTAATGATGTAACCCTTTATAAAATTTTCAAAAAATTCCCAACATTTTTGTTTTCCATATTTTAATTTTAAATAATTAAGCTTTTAACGGTGAATCGGACAATATACGGCATTTGGCTGTCATTTCATTTTTGGCCAAAATATGCTCCAAAATATGACCTCAGGCTTACGCATTTTTGGGTCGTTGAATAGGTATTTTTCTGCCTGGTTTGTATAATAATTTCTGAAATGGCCGCTGTACTCTTCGGCCAACCGGAAACATCAGTTACCGGAAACCCTATTCAGTGGTTTTGTAATATTTTGTAGCATACTTTTATCAGCACAATAATGTTGCGTGCGCAATAAATGCAGCATACTTTTAAGCGTCTTAAGATTTCAAAAAACTGTCGGCTGCTGTCTAGTAACCTCTGTTCGCCTATTATTTGAAACCCAATTTTAGCGAATTTTTCCTACAAATTTCACAATTCGATTAGACTAAAATACAGTATTCTTCAGAGACAGAAATTTTTGCAAAATCAGAGTTCAAAATAAACAAAACTTGGCCAAATAGCCATATAATAATTAATAAGTTTGAATATTTAGTTAAAAAATAAATTTTTTGTCAATTTTTGGCAATTTTAATGATGTAACCCAAGCGTTTAATAAACCAATTCTAGATTCAGTTACTTTTTATGAGTTAGTTATGCTCATCTTATCCAATCTAGTATCCAATACTTAAATGTAAGACTTACTTCTCCAGATCGTTGCGTGCCCTTATAATGGTGCGTCCAAAGCGGGTCATCAGCTCCATCAGTAGTTCGTCGGGCACCTCTTCCAGCTCGTTGTAGCCGCCGCCGTAGCCTTCGCCATTGGATTGGCTATTTTGGGAGTCAGCGGAATGGAAAATTAGTGTTTGCTTCTTTTGGGTATTTGCTCTGCTTATGGAAGGCGCGGCTCAACAGGATGTCTAATTACTTTGGCTCTGTTAAATTTGACATTTGGCTGGTTTAGAACTTTCATTTGCATGGAAACCCAATTATGTATTCGCTAATGCCCAAATGTTGAGGGCATTTTCCATTCGAGCAATTGCTAATTAGTTCGGCAAGGCCAATGAATTCCTAATAGCTGCCTCAATGGGAAATTGAGTTTGGGATTCCCCGAGTATTTATAACAAGAGGCTCCTCTTTAATATGTGCCCAAAAGTATAAGTACTTATGCTCAAGTGTGTGGCCGAAAGCTTTCCATTTCGGAGGCACTCTTTTTCGACAACGTTTACATTTTATTAATTAAAAATTTCCCTCGCCCAGCATCGCAGACTTAAAATTGGGGAAAAAGACGCTGACACTCGAAAGTGTGAAAACTCATGTGACGTTATCCGTATATATATATATTCCATCTCCTACATGGCAAGCACTCGCTCTAAACCAACTGTGACTGGGGGTAATTGCTTTTGGGCAAATATTTTTCTACCAAATTTCTCGGTTTTTGCATGGAAAGTGCCAGAATGAAATTAGGTTATGTCTCTCTGTGTCGAATCTGCAAGGGATCTGTCGATGTGGGCGGTGGGCAATGGGCTGTGGAATAGGGTACAACTACCTGGGCATGGGAGCTGCCTCAGTGCTCGAGATGGCCAGGAAACAGAAGAGCAGGAAGGCCAAGGCGAAGCAAGCACATCGGTTAGTCATCATTGTGCGGCTGTCTCCTGAAAAAGTTAATAATTATATTTATTATTTATTTATATAATTATAATTATTAATATCTGTATACCAAAAGATAAAAGCCATAAGTAATTTATTTTAATTAAATAACTTAAAAACAATGAACAAACTGGGTGTAAACATATCGTATTATATGAAATAAAGTGAGGAATAGGGTTTACTAAATAACTTCTTTAAATGTCCTACGAATTTGGTTAGATATATAGTAATTTAAACATTTAAATATTTCTTAAAATGGGTAATTGAGTCAAGTTAAGACGTGTAAGAATCTTCTTATCAGCTTGTCGTTGCTCTCTCTTCTTGTCTTGGTACTTCTTCTATATTTTATCCCCCTTAATTTTATCCTTTACATATTTAATCAAAGATGTAACTGGCTTAGTTTAAATTTTCTGACTAAAGCGACTTTATCTCCAAATTCCTAATCTAGAGGCGTGCACGTATTTATTTTATCATGCATTTGATATTTAATTGTGAGGGGTTTAGCTTTCTAAAGTCAACATCCATCAGGCGGAACTAAATATCGATTGTCCTGGTTCGAGCTCGCACTCGGAGCGGAAGTCGGGGGCTGACCAGGTTTTCCATTAAGTGATTCATTAACTGCTCAACGACGCAGTCCCTGCCCCAGCCGCACAATGTGGGGACCCTTCCCCCGCTTCCACTTCCTCGTTTGTCGGCAAGTCATTTGCGTTGGCTACTCGCTGGCAGCGGCAATATGACCTGTGTCCCCGTTTTGCTTTCCCGGAGCTCGGATCCGTACTTTTGCATTGCTCAACTGCACTTCCACTTCCTGTCGCTGGGCACGGACACCGCTCTGTATATTCCGGCCCCCTTCCGTCCGTAAATGGTGTTGTCAGTGTTGTGTTTGCAGTTGCAAAACTTCAAACTCGCACCCTTCGCTGACATCATCCCAGTGGCCACCCCCTGGAGCAGCCGTGGAGACCTCTGGGACCTCTTGACACCCAGTGACACACATCAGCGACCACGCAACAGGCTGGACAAATAAATTGGCTCTTTGAGCCACGGTGTCAGTCAGTCATTACCTGGCATCTCATCTCTTTCGGATCATTTCCATTTGAAAGTGTCAACATTAGTCAATTGCCAACTGAAGAGGGGATTTGCGGGCCACCGGATATCGTGGTGGACAACCGCAGTAGTCAAGTCAGGTGTCAATAAGTCTTGGCTAGAAACTCAACTTCCTGTGGTGCAGACATGTGTGATGGGTAGAAGCATTTATAAGCATTTACAATACGATTTTTGAGGATAGTTTTCATCAGTAAGTCTACAGTGTCTTAATAGTTTCATTTAGCCATTATACATAATTATACAAAGACCAAGGGTACTTTTTTCCTAGCCAAAAAAATAATTTAAAGGCCATGTTAAGTAATTGGTTAGAATATTAAGAGATTTTTGTATTTGGCTGATTCAAAAATATAACGTTTTTAGAAAACATGTGGCAGCTACTTTTAATTTCAATAAGAAAATATTAGACTAGCCATAAAATGCCTTCAGTATTAATTGATATAAAGCTATAAATATAGTTTAATATCAGTTATTAATAAGTGGGTGGTGAAGATTATCTTCAAGGGAATTTGTTTGCTCTTCAAGTCCGATAATAGAACCCAACCCTTCTTTGCATGACAAGCAAACTTCGAGAATACTTGAAATGTTGTAAATAGATTAGATAGTTACAAGGTATCCAGCCTTGGAAAGGTGACACATTTCTATAAACAACAACAAAGTCATATAAAAGGTATTCATTCCTTTATTAATCACTGATCGCAGATCGCAGATCCTAACTTAAGCCACGGGGGCGAAGCCAATGCGGTTGTTGCCCAGATCGAACTCGGTGTAGTACTGTCCGATGAAGACGTCTCCCAGGATCCAGAAGTCGGTGCCCATGTACTCGAAGGCGGACATGCAGTTGCCGTCCGACTGGATGATGTAGGAAGCGGGGGTCAGGGTGAAGTCAGTGCCGCCAATGTTGAAGGTGACATCGGGCAGGGAGCTGACGGTGGAGCAGTCCACATAACCATCATAGTCCACATTCAGGATCTCGGAGATGGTGTTGTAGGCGTTGTAGGGAGCCACAATGAGGGAGGTGCCAGTATCGGCAATAGCCTGGCAGTCATCGCAAAGCGAGTAGCCGTCCATGGAGGAGCTGGCCATGGTGAACTGCCAGTAGCCCTCCTCAGAGATGGGCACGTAGGTCAGATCGCCGGTGTACAGGGAGGAGTCGGAGCCGCCGAAGATCAGCTCACCACCATCGGTGGAAGTGCCGGCACGGGCCAGGTAGAAGGAGAACACGGACTGGTCGACCAGATCCTGGGACACCATGTTGTAGAACACAGGAGTCACGTCATCAACGGCCAAGGACTTGTAGGCCATGCCGAGAATGCCATCGAAGTTGGCATCGTTGAAGTTGGTGCCCGGCTCGTTGGTGGACTCGGCGAAGGTCTGGCTCTTGACGGACAGGCCGTTGACGTCGACGGTATCGGTGGACAGGTAGCCGGTGAGGCTGCCAGTTCCGTACTGAATGGAGAAGGACTCGCCGTTGGCCACGTAGGTGGAGCTGGCGCTGGAGTCGTACTGGCTGTGGGTCTGGCAGGCATCGCTCTGGCAGGTGTTGGAGGGCACCCACAGGTTGGAGGAGCCGGAGTCAAACAGAACCTTGAAGCTCTGGGCCGGAGTACCGATGGTGATGGCGCCGTAGTAGGCCATGTTCATCGAGTTGGACAGCTCCTCCTCGTTCACGCGTGCCTTGGGCAGCTGGGGCAGCTGGTACTTGGTGCGCAGATGCGCCTTCTCGGCCAGCACATTCTCGCGCGTCTTCACGAAGTTCTTCTCCTTGAGGATGGGCACGCGGTGCAGCTCGGCGCTGGCCAGGGCCACCAGCACCGCAATCACAGCGATGGACTTGAACATTCTCTCTTGGCTTGTTGTCTACTCGGGTTCGACTAACTGTCGATCGGAGTGCTGCCCCTAATTTATAGCACTTGCCATCAATCAGAGCCCAATTTGGAGGGCGATAAGCAGTCCCTGGAGTGGCCTGTCTTGAGGGGCATACGTCCAAAGGTTTTATCTATCGATAATTATAATCTATAGGCATATCATCACTTCGGGTCTGGATGAGGCGATATTTTCACCATCTGTTAGATAACTCTGTTCATTAGAATTAAGACCGCAAATTCATTTGCGCAGTTGAGGACATTTTCTTTATCTATTCTTTCATTCTTTAGATAAATAACCTACTAATATAATTCATACCAAGAATCCTATCGTAGGTCTAAAAGCACATCCCAGAGATATTAAAATGTTTATATATATAAAATATAATTTGCTATTATTATTGGTTCTTTGAAGCAACAGATAAGCCATTAAATTGGCTATAAAGATAAGCAGGTGGGTAAACCCATAATCTGCTATAAAAATGATATAAAAAATAGTTTCTCTTAGTTGGAAAACTGACGTCTATTTTATATTTCGTTGATATAATGTTGAGATTATTCATTAATTTTAAAATATATTTATTGCGCTTTAAGAGAAGAGCTTTAAGTTCATTTAATTGAAGTCCAGTTAAAAGAGATACATTTTAAGGAGCCTTTCAATTGATTTATTTAGAAAAATGCCTTTCCTTAATTGGTTATACTCAAGAGGAAAGACTTTTGATACTTAGGCTTAACTGGCCACAAAATTCCACGAAAGGAATTCCATTCCAATCAACTTGAGCCGTCCCTCAACCAATTTTCCCGCTCGTATAAAAATATATTCCCTTTTGGGCAGATAAAAGAAAATGCAGGAAGAGTCCTACAGGAAGAGGCTCCTTATATTATTATAGCGCTCAAGTCCTTTTCGAAATCAGATTTAAAATCAAATAAAATCCAGCTACAATTGGCGCAACACAGAGCGAAGGCGGACAATGGCGATTCATTTGTGTGATTGCGCTTTACGGCCAGCCAAAGGAGCAGAAGGAGCTCCTAGGACTTGCTCGACCATGTGGGCGCTTGTGGCTGGTCATGTGCGGATCTGTAGAGTGCGAGTCCTGCGAGGTCCTGCGGTCACAGCCACAGGTTAATTGTGGTGCAGGGCATCCGCTTATCGCCTGGGTGCCGGCCACACCCGGGCGGAGGCAGAATAAAACGGAGGCGACCACGGGCGAGTGCGTTGCGCACTTTCGGGGCAAATAAAGTAATCAACGGATTTCACGCACCGTTGGCCAATTTCGGACACTATTCTGGGCACACGGGGCGTATGATTACCGTAGGAGAGGGTGGAAGGACAACTGCCTGCGTGTTTGCGGTGACATTTCATGTGCAATTATTAGGCATCTCAAATGCCACACATATGTAAGTATGGGATGCGCCCGAACTGGCCGGGTCTCTGCTCTGGCCGGGCTGTTTATCAATCATTTTTGATTTATGGGCCCGCGCGAGTGGTTGGAAATGGAGTTGATTGTAGTCCGTAAATACATAAATAAAGTATACGCCCGGGGTGACCACCGAACCACTCGTCGGAATTTCGATTTATTTTTTTCTGTTTTTCCTGTTTGCTCTGCTTAATGGCGGATGGCTTAAAGGCTTAGAGTCCCAGATGCAAATACTGTATAACCGAAAAAATAATAATAACCCGTAAATATTCACAATTGAAAAATATTTGCTGAAGCATTGAAATGGAAGGCGAGCAAATAAAGTTTTATTATGAAAAACTTCAGTCTCGGTCAGTGAACAATTCACGCTTGACATTTGCTACGCCCTCAGGTCAGCCCGTGATGCAATGGGTCTTGGCAGGAGTGGCACCCACTGCTCCGCCTTGCATCATTCGGACGATTGCATCTTCGCAGCTCGCCTGATCTCCGATGCAGCCACTCGAGTTTTATGAACTCCGAGCCAGAGGCAGTCAAGTGCCAGGCGATTAATCTGGTGAAATATTGAACTCTTATATGGCACTGGGCAGGGGTAGAGACGGAGGGGTCTAAGCCATAACCGCCTCCGCGGAGACACGTGCCATGTTGTCAGTGAATTTATAAAAATCTTATTAAATATTTAAGTTTAAGGAAATTCTACACAACTTAATCTGTGTAAATTGAGTGCCTCCTGCAATATTACTACCTATAAAAACCGATTCCAACTGCCCCACAAAGTAGATTACATCTTCTAACAAGCTCAGTGCCAAACTTCAAAGAAGACGTTCAGCAATCAAATTTTGACTACTTAATCTGGCATTAGAAATCCTGTCGAATATGAACCCGACTCAAGCCACACTTCGCCTTCATCCTGTCCAGCATTGAAATCCCATCAACCGGAATTGCCAGAACACCCAACCAACTCTGTGGTCGTCGCCACCACCGCTAGCCCAAATCAAGTCCTGCCTAGTCAGCAGAGGCATTTGTCTAACGAGATCCTTGACTTGCTCCCTCATCTGTTCACTTTGCACTTACGCTTTTACCTTGGTAACAACAGGTAACAATGTGGAATGTCAGTCACACCCGAAAAAATACAACCAAATTAACCATTTTTGGCTAAGAGAAGCAAATGTGTAAAATATAAAATCTACTATACTATAATCAAGATAGTTGTTATATTATATAAATACATATATATAATTTCAATGCTTCTTAAATCTAATTAAATTTCCCTTATTTTCACACTGTACCTATATTTTCGTATGAAATTTGGGACAAAATGCAACCCAATTTCTACTCCTTTTGCTAATAGCTTTTTTTGGGTGTAGCCACCAGGGCCTGGGAAAGAAACGTGAGGGCGACGGCCATCCGGTGGGTGCAGCCTGGACAGAAGTGTAACACGAGAGTCAGACATTGAAATTGCATTGCGTTGATTATGGCCAACAACAAGACACTCACACACACCATGCCCCCGGCTTCTGGGGGCCCGGTGGACAGCCCGCTGCGTTGGTAACTGAAAACCTACTTACGGGGCCGGCGGGCGGGGTGCGAGTGGTGGGGCGGACCTGGATCTGGATCTGGCCACACGACTCTGCAAATTGAATTTAGGTCATTCAATCCCAATGCCAGGGCCAAGAATTTAAGCCTACTTCCCCAGCAGCCACAGCAATCAAAACATACCTCCACGAGCTTTAATGCCTCTACCCTGTGGGATATGCCCTCGGCGGAGTATATTTGTGTATAGGAGTGTCTTGGCAGGGGAGATTGTAAGCTCATAAGTTGGTAGGTTTTATAAATACTTAGGCAACAATTATTTGTATAAATAAAATTATCTTGTATATGAATTCCCTAAGCTTGCAACTGTAAGTTCATAAGCTTAATAAGTGAAATGGTAATTAGGAACAGCAGCCTTTAACAAAGATTAAGATAAGTCCAGTACAAGACTGAAATAACACTAACTAACAATGTTTTAAATCCCCCCAAATAAATAACATAATTAATTAATTTAACCTCCCATGTAATGGCCTAAAAGATCGACTAATTGGGAAGTCAGCCCAGAAGCACTTCCTGCCTTGGGACATTTTTAAGCCCTCTCCCATTATTTAATTAGCTTTACATTAATTCCTTCTGCCGTTGACGTTTCAAAACGAATAAATTGTTACTAATTTAACAAAAGCCAGGTGGAAGAAAAGCACAATAATTACGGAAAATTATAGCCACGACGGCGGCCACTTTTAGTTGCATTAAATTTTCATATATATACCAAATGAAAATTGTGTACATACGCCGGAGTGGATATCAGGGTAAAAGGGGGAAGGAAAACCGCTCCTGCCGCGTTGTAATTGGATGCTTATTGAATTAGTGACAAAGTCAGTGGATTGGGGCGAGGGAGGAGTCTGGCCCCGGAAGGAGCTGTGGTCGGTGGCGGAACGAGCTGGCAACACGGCGGGGTGTCCTACTCGCTGGCATTTTAGATATTCATCAAATTATTCCTTTTGTCAAATTAAGCAAACAAGCCCCACGCAGCCGGAGACAGAAGATTGATTTGGATTTGTGTTGGCAGACATTTGATTTGCCCCGTGATTCGGATGAGCGTCCTGTTTGCCGTTGGCGGTGTCCTTGCGGCGGCTTTGTGTGCGCCTGCGATGCCATCTTAACTGATTACACGGTGGGGCATGGCCAGGACCAGGGAACATAAGCCGGCTAAATGTCCACAAAACTGGCCAAGGCAATCACAACACCCAGGTAATCCCACTCATACTTCGATTCTGCTGCCAAATTCCAGAGGTTCCGGCTAATGGATACTGCTAATAAGTCAGGGACACGGCCAGGGCACTTAGCTGCGAGAGGATGGTGGGGAAAATGAACTTTTCTTGTCCGTAGTTCCCAAGTTTCCCAGTCTCGCAGTCAAGTACACAGCTCGAAATTTGAGATAGACATAAGGCAAGGGTCTAAACTTCGACACAGCGCTATCAATTAGAGTCGGGCATTAATCCCTCAGATATCAACTTGGCAGTCTGAAGTGCCAAAATCAAAATATCGGAAAACAAACAATTTATGACAATCAATCAAGGCAACAATCTTCAGCCGATTAGATTGGCTATGACTTGAATTAGTTAAGCTGCTTATTACCACACTTTACGGACACTTTATAACACGCGACGTCAGCACTCAGTCTCAACAATCGCCTTTAATGCTATTTATATTGGAAAGAACAAGGGATAAGGGGGCTTGGTCATTATTGGGTTTTTCGAAGGGAACCAAAAAAACCCAAGAGAATCAGAATCAAGTATTTAATATATAATAATACTGATTAAAACTTCTCATAGGTATTTAATTGACAACGACACAAGCTCGTTAAACTCTTATAAAGCACACACTATCGCCTAGAAGTTAGTGAGTAATTATTACTGCTAACCTATGATGGTTATGTACCATTAAAAGACTCAAAGAAAACTTTGCCTTGTTCCTCATGGGAGAACAAAGTTTCGTGGCCAAGTTGCGCCTCGCTTAAAGGACATGAAACGGGAAGACACAACCTCGAGCACCACCAAGCCTGTTGAGGATAACCGAGCATTGCTCGGATGCCGAAAACAATGTAAAAACTGTTGACCTACCAGGGAGCGGGTGTACTGCCAAGGCGGTGGTGGCTCACATAAAGACAATGAGGTGGAAAGGAAGCCAGGTGAGGCGGAGATCCGGGCGGGACATTTAACTTGCGGAGGCTAAAAGCATTGCCCGCAACAACCGACAGGATAACATTCTCCTGGGAGTTGCCACGCGAGCTCTGCCTTGGGTTGCGCCTTCCAGGATGGGAATGAGTATAGAGATGGGGATGAGGGAGACTCAGAGATCCTGGGGATGAAGTGCCTACCTTCCTCGGGCCGGGCACTCTTTACATTTACTTAAAAATTCATTGCGGCCCAAGGAATTCTTTTATTTTTGTTAGGCTCTGGCCGCCGCCGCTCCGCTCCTTGAATCTTTAAAATTGATGAAAAATTATGCCGAAAATGTCGGCAACAGATTAAAATAATTGCACTCCACTAGAGCGGAGTGGCGGGAATCCCGGGGCCAAGTTCTCTCTCGGTTGGTTAGCACGGCACAAATTATGCCGGCAACAGGTTTAAGCCAAATGGGAATTTGGTGTTAGGCAAATGTTTTTACTCCTTTGTATTTCTGTATGCAAACTGTGGGAATTTGCGAATTGGCCTCCGGTGATTCGGAATTGTTGAGTTTGTTTCGGTTTCCATTTTTTCTGTTTTGGTTTTTCCTACAATTCGAATCACTCTTTTATTCTTTGATACGTTTTTGTTGTTTTCGTTAGAGCAATGATTTTTATAACACAAATAATGGCAAAGGAAAGATCACCTGGGAAAACATTTTAAGTATTTTTGTGTGTTATATAGTTATATTTATGGCTGTCAGGACAAAGAAGTATGATGCAATATCTGTGTTAGCTATATTTCCTGAGACAAAGATGTATGACCTGCCATATTATTGACGGATTGTTAAGCTAGAATGGAGGTATTTGGTAGAAAGGAAAATTCAATGTAAAAAAATAAATATATATATTAATTTGTTATAGCCAGAGACTGAATATGTTCTATGGAAAATAATAAACGTGGACTAAACCCCTTATAAAGGGACTGGATCTCAAGACCCAGTAATGAATATAAATACCTTTTTTAATTTTAATTATTTACGGCTTTCAGAAACTTTATTATCCCAAATATTAACCCAACTATTCCTTTTATCCGTCCGCATTCATTTACTGGCTTTTAAGAGCATTCTTAAAAGAAAGTTTAAACCTTTTAAGGCTAAAGGTTAAGGCATTAAGGGAGGACATTCCGAAATATGAACTTGAGGAAAAGGAACTTGGAAATACTTTTCGCACTTTGGGAAAGTTCCGGCCATAAGGGTCACGTAACTCATGTGAAGAAAGGAGCCAGGAGTCAAGTGCGTCACAAGAGGGGCAACATATTCAAATGGAACGAAGACCCCCAACTGTGGGGAATCGGGAATCACACATATAGAAAAATGCAAAATTGTGTGGAAAGTTGTGGCCAACTTTGGCTAAATACTTTGCCAGTTTCGAGTATTGAGAGGGAAATACACCAAATCCGAATCCCCCGGCGCCGTCACCATGTGCACCAGTTGTCGTCGACATATCGATGGCAACAGTGTCGCTGTTCCTGCCGCTCTGTCACTTTCGCTTGATTGCATTGTCAGGACCTCTGAGGCCCCCTCTTAACCCCCCTGGAAATTCCCTCTCTCTGCTGCCTGATAAACTGCCAGTGGCAATGACGTCTGTGTGTTTGTTTATGTTTTATGAGCATTGTTGCCACAACTTTTGCCTCCCTTTGGCTGGCTCCCCCGATAGCTCTGTTGTTTTGCATTGAATTTCTGTTTGCTAGTTGGCGAAATGTAAATGTTTTCTCCTCGATGACACAAAGCTTTACTTTGAGCTCACTCGTTACATTGAGTTCCCCTCCCCAGTATTGTGCTATTTAACCCACTGCTGCATGTATGCCACATGGTTCTCTTCTTTAATTGCCTTTGGAATTGAGCCTTTGCGAGAGGATTCAACTTTAATTCCGCATCTGAATGGAAATTGCTGCTTTGCAGTTAGCTCACACAACTTGGTCAGAAGTATCTTTGGCATACTGGGTTATGCATAAGACCCTGTTTATCAGGGTAATATATATTATTTAACATTCTTTATGAAACAAGACCATATCCCTTGCCGTTCAGGTATCCAAGCCAGTCATAAGGCCCACCATTATCATAATGAACTTTTGCTCTGCCCCTGGAAAGACCCCATACATTCTTGCTTCCGCGCAAAGATATTTCCTGAATCGTCTTTTAATATTCGGCTTTCCTTTCGGTTAGCAGCCAGCTGGAGCCCGGGAATACAGTATTTAATTTAAATGCCGGCCGTAAATGTTCAAATATTTTTTAAAGCGAATTTATTACAATGTGCAAACTTTGTCATACACACAATTCAGGGAAATTGAGGCCGGGACAATCCAGGCGAGGTAACAAGCGGGTGAGCAAACACTCCAAGGGCCCGCCAGGACTCGCATAAAATTCAACACCAAAGCATCCCGGAGAACCGACGGGAGGACTGCGCCGGGGCACGAGTGCATG
This sequence comes from Drosophila pectinifera, assembly GCA_008042775.1. Lineage (NCBI taxonomy): Eukaryota > Metazoa > Arthropoda > Insecta > Diptera > Drosophilidae > Drosophila > Drosophila pectinifera. The sequence continues at coordinate 59,260 of VNKC01002696.1, forward strand.
TCTTATCACCGAGGAATGGTATGTGGACTCACGTGGGGCAGCGGGAGAGGCAGGGGTTGAGGACTCGGAGAATGCTTATAGGAAAATGCAACATAAAATACTTTTTAAATGTGAATAAATATTTGGCAGCTCCTGCTGCGGAGGAAGGAGGAATACCATCAAAGTGCGGCCGCTGCTGGCCCACAAAGTTTATGGCGATGCAAATGGAAACGGAGAGTGAAAATTTATATGTTAAGAGGTTAACATTTGCCAAAGACCAAATTTATCATCGATGCAGGCATAAGTAGGAAGAGTATGAATCAAATGGGGTGAGAAATTACCAGCAGTAAAACACAGTATTGGTTGGCGAGAGGGGGATCCTTTTACTACCAAAAAGTCAAGTGTAAACCCAGAAAAATGATTGATATCAAGTTGATCTTACTAAATTTTATAAATACAAATATTATGGTTGTGTAATGGAACTTTAAAATGAAGCGAATTATTATGCTTTCACTTTATATATTGATCAGTAAATTCTTGATTAGTAAATTCTTCTATAAAATCAAACTAAACATTTTCGAAATTTGTAAAATGAGTTAAAGTATAACTATCTAACTATAACAACCAAAAATAATTGATATCAAGTTGATCTTACTAAATGTTATAAATACAAATATTTTGGTTGTGTAATGAAACATTAAAATGAAGCGTAAGTTCTTCTATAAAATCAAACTAAATAATTTCAAAATTTATAAAATGAGTTAAAATATAACTAACAAAAATATCAACAAAAAATTAGAAACTAAACTAATTCATGTTAATTTTAAGCCCTTTCCCTTTCTAGGTAAAATTGTTGTTTAGGTGAAAGTTACTTGCAAGCAATTTGAATTTATGGAACAATATACCTTCACTGTATCTTGTTAAGTCCTATTATTTCCATATTCTAATTATTGCAGCTTTTAATATAAACTTTTAATGAACTGTACTTCTCTTCCACTTGATATAACTTTAACACCTCTGATATTTCATGCGTTTATGAATATTCTACAACTCGGCTAATTAGAGACGTAAACATTTCTGGACCGAGAATCGTGCCCGATTAAATTTAGCCCAGACTCCGACGAGGGCTATATAAAATTGAAAAATATGAGCAGAATCCAGGCTCGTAATAAGAATGCAATAAATGGGAAAATGCGCCTGGACATGGCCCCAATCTGCTGGAGTTCTTCGAGTTACGAATTCAAGAGTGAGTCCTGCGTCCGCACAGGACCCATTCGAGTGGCGAGCGTGGCAAGCATCCGAATTGCTTCTGCAATTGTCCCCGGCTTGTTTGTTTTGCTTTTGCCCTCGAGCGTGTTAATTTTCGGGAGGGGATTCCCCGTTCCCTGTGCTGATTACCATGCATGTGTGTGTGTGTGGGATGCGGAGTCAAAGTTGCGGGGGACTTCCCTCCAGTAAACACTGGCTAAACAATTTAATTAATAAAAATATGCAAATTTAATTAGAGAGAGCACCCGGGGAGCCAGAGCGCTTGCTTGTTAAGAAACATTTTAGGCCAAAAGTTTTCTAAGCCATTTTGCGGGCATTAAGTAAACATTTCGAGACAATAAGCCCCTTTTATGCCATGCTCAAGTGAGTTTTTAAAGCCTTTTGGTCTAAGTATTTTATAATTGCTGCCCAGTTGAGGTGAATTTTTATGGCGCTCCTTACACGAATTAATTGAGTATGCAAAGTTCTCGCATCTAAGTATTTTTACAGGCCCCGAGATAAAAAGGAAACAACAGGATAAGTAAGGATAAGATAAGGAGATGGGAAAATGTGATAGCAAATCCGAGGACCCACATCAACCGCCTTTTCACAGTCTCTCTCCCTGTCTGTCTCGGTCTCTCTCTTGATTCTCCGCTCGGCTTGTTATTTCCGTTTTTGTAAATTTAAAGAAAACAAGGATTGCCCACAAATTGTCGCAGTCGAAGGAGCATTTGGTAAACAACCGGCGGGCAGAGCATTAAATTAAGTAGTGCCTTAGACGCCATTCATTTCACTCGGAGCACCTGAGCGAGAGAATTGAATTTCCCCAGATATGTGTATAAGGCACTTGCCCGAGAAAGTAGGCAACATAAAAAGAACAAAGTGTCGAAAAAGGTGCCGCATAAAACAGTGGGTGAGAATTGTTCAAAAGGAAAGATCCCTAGCAATGGATGATTGGAATTCTAGGATTCAGTTTTCCATAAATTAGTTCAAAAATTTCTTAAGGCAATGGTGAATTCTTTTTATCCGAAGATAGAGGCAAAAGCTTGGAACTATATAGTAGTTAGAATTGTTTATATTTCAAAAATAGTGTACTCATGTACATTAGCTTGACGCATTATTTTCCTAATCTTAAATACCTACCTTATTCGTACATAAAGCGCTTGCTTTAAAATTATAACTTTTTTGTACTTTTGTACTTACTTTTACTTAACTTTTACTTTTGTACTTAACACCCCTAAGAATTATAAGAATAAATCAAATAAGATCCCCTACAAGAAACACAAGCCTTAAAAACCCTGGGATATCTATGATAGACCTTTACTTTTGTTTCGATTCCAGAAAACAATAAAACAATAAAACATAGACTCGTTAAAAAAAGCGTTATTTATTTTAAATAATTTCATAAAATGCACACAAAAACAACAGGATTATTCGCCTATATCCTGGGTGTAAGGCTCAGCCTGGTGACACTGTGCAAGGCAATTTTTCCGTTTACTACCTTTGCACCTAAGCGGCTTTTGCGCTGCACCGCACTTAAATACATTTTTAATTTTCATCATTTTCCAATTAGTTTAGTTTTTTCCCCAGCTTCCACTTTATGACTAACTAAATGGAATTTAAGTGAGCATTTATTTAACATGAAATACAAGATACTCTTTGAGGCGTTAAGGCCAGACTCCGTTTAAAATTCGATTGAATTTCGTTTAAGTTTGGTTGCTCCCCGGCCAAGTCAATCGAGTCACTGAGCAAATGAGCAATTTCGGGGCAATCAGAGTTCACAACTGCTGTTATTAATGCAGGGAAATTAATTTCCATTGCCAGTGTTTCAAGTGCAGACAAGTTCCAAGTTTAAAACGAAGTTCGCGCAAAAGTTTGAGCAGTTGAAGTGGCAAACCGCAGTAACGCATCCCGTAAAAACATTAAGCTATAGGGTGGCCTTAATATGAGAGGACAGAGTAAAGCTTAAAATGATTGCGATAATCCAAAGGACTTACTCGATCCAGGCCAAGCGGCCATAAAGCCAAGGGGCCAGGCCAACTTCAATTTTGCAGCATAAAATAAAGATTCTGGCCGATACAACAAGGAAAAAGGTCACCAGGGCCAAAGCGAACCCAGAGCAGCCAGCAAGGACACGGGGGAAGCAACAAATGTCCTCTGCATAGAGCACACATCATCATCCGGGACCCGCCACAATGGTCTTGGGTTCCACGTTGACTTTATGGCTTAGGCCAGCTAAGAAGCAATTTCTGAAGGGGCCGGCAAAGGGCATTTGCCGAATTATAAACATATGAAAATTTCAGCCATAAAAACATAATTAAGTTGGAGTCGAGTCCAAAAGGTTTACAGAAGCTTATCGAAATATTCGCCATATATGGAATAAGTCTTTTAAAGATGGTTAATTAAGACATTAGAACTTATATTACGATGCTCAAAGTTAGTCGGTTCAAAACACAAGATTGCCTTTGGCAATACATAAAAGAGTATTGATGAGTTGAATCTTTATTATATATATAAATTAAATATAAAATAATTACTTTGGCTAGAGTACATAAATTTGGTCAGAAAGTTCCTATTTTCCTATAAAAAAATCAAATTGCAAGTCTCAAAAATAATTTGAATATAAAATATTAAGTCAGTGACAACTTCCTTATCCTTCCTTAATTCCTTATTACACCAAGGTTTGAATCAAAATAAAACTTATTTCAATTAAATTAAAAAAAATATATATAGCTGAGCCATTATATAAATCTGGAAAGTAACGAAGTTGCATATGTTTTTTAATGGATATATCAATTTGAAATAGATAAAAATCGCTGCTTTTCAGCTTTTATTCAAAGGCAATAAATATAAATCTTTTAATAGCTGAATATAGATCTTTCTAATTAGCTAAGCTAAAGAGTATTCGCAAATACCTTTGACTAGTTTAATTAGGTTTTGACAAAATGTGAAATTTACTCTTAAAATAGTATATAAGAATTATCACTTTTTTAATCAAAATTACAGATTGCGATATATGCTGTAAAGTAATTTAATTAAAAAATAAAAATGGATAAGACAAGAGAACATTTTCTAAAAAGCCGTTCCTTAATTTTCTTTTAATCTAAATAAAACGTCTCAGTTAAATGATTCCCTTCGGGTTTCTATTAACCAAAACTATTATTTTGTTTAATAAAATACAATGATATTAATGTAATTAAATTGTAAATAGGAAACACATTTTGAGCTTGGTCATGTTCTTTACAGAAAACTAAGCAACTTTTGCCAATGAACGTAGATTTTTACCTTTTTCATTGAAAGATCATAATTACTTAATTTTTAAGAAATACTTTAGCGTTTTAACTAATATTATATTCAACTATGGGATACTTGGTATATAATATGTAACTTTTTATAATTTAACACATTTAAGAATGCAAACATTTTATTCTAAAGGCTAGTAAACGGTTTAAAAATTTTTGAATTAACTCAGTCATTATTTATTGTATTAAATATTATTTCTAGCTTTAAATGTAAAATAGTAACCATGAAAAATATAACAGGTACTTCACAGACTCGAAATCTATTGAAATGGTGTTAAGAATGTTGCAATTATTTGGGGCCAAATATTATCAAATTAATTTAAAAATTTCTATATTTTGTAAGGTGTAATATTTTGTAATGTACTTTTGGACACCATTTCAAATGATTTCAAATCCATAGCGATTAGATTTTCGCTCACCTTTTCACAAAAATGTACACAACACTCCCCAAAACGTTCGAAAATTCCACTGAAAAATGCGCAAACACAAGGTTCAAAAACCGTTGAAAAACAATTTTTTAGAATTTTTAAGAATACCGATTTGGATGCTCTGGCTCGGCTGCTGCTGACTGCACGGCTTTGAGACTGAAACGTAAGTGAAATCGGCAGCCAAGCAGGCCGCGATTTATACGAGGCGAGGATACGAAAGATTTCAACGCGTCCAGGTGGGTCTCGGAGTCGGTACCGACCCGACGGCGAAAGCCGAAGTCCGGAGCCACCGAAGTCCGCCGCCCACAACGCAGTCAACGTCGACGGTTGGCGTATTTCGGTGAGGATTTTGCGCAGTCATGGAAGCTGGTGGGTGCTGGCCACCCAGTCGTATACGCAACACGTGGCAAAAGGGCAACGGCAAAGGCAACACGTCGGATACGTAATATTTGACTATCAGTTTATTAATCATCTATTACGCACAATTATCGAACTGTTTATCGGGGCCACCGGCCATCGATCATGCTATCAGCATCGGACTAATCAGCATATGATTATTTTCAATTAGTTTTTGCCAGCCCCGGCAGCTGTCAGCCAGTAAATCCAATATAAATCCCTCCATAAACTAGATTATTATTAATTCTCCGCGGAATTATCTCATAAATGGCATTTACATATCTCTCGCTATTTTCCCGGTCTCATACTGACTAATCACCGAGAGATTACAGCCCCCAATTATTTGGGAATTTTTCGCATACCCACAATTAGTCGCTTATCAAAACTAACGCGATGATGAAATTATATGATAGATGATATGCAAATTAGTATCGGGTATATCGGAAGGGCTATGCGTGGCCTGGCCACTGTAATTGAGTGGGCGGATTTCCACATGAATTTATGTTGAATAAAGGGAAAAGTCACTGATGAAAACTCGAAACACGTTTATAACAGCGGAAAAGGTTAATAATTAGACTAAAATATTCGATTTAATTTGAAAATGTCTTTCTTTGATGTACCTATTGGTATTGCAGACTTCTTTGTAATTTAATTTGGGTTATATTCTATGCAATTCGTTACCTTAAATTCATCTTTATACCTTAAACCCACAACCCCTTATAGCAAAAAAAGGAATATTTCCAATCCAAGCATTATTTAACTCTCTTTTTGCTTTGACTGAAGTAAATTCATCCCTAAAAATGAGAATGGCACCGGAAGTGGTAAAAGTCCATATGCGTATGTGGGGAATCCTTGCTGTTTATATCCGTATATACAAAAAATTTTTTTTTTTTCCCGGCATATGTATGGATTTTATGACACCAACAGAAAGAGCAGCTAATGATAATGGGGACTGATAAAAGCTTAACAATGTTTTTGTTCTTGTTGCCGGGGACGTGTCCGGCTCGGCATCGGTTTTTGTTATATTCTATTATTTTTCGGCTGAAACGTGATTTTAGTATCTGGAGTTGCGACCTTGACACCACATAAAAAAGTAGCCCCTGGTCGGTTCGAGGAAAGATCTCAAGTGAGAATTGGTCAAGACAGCCATGAAGTTGGGCATTTAGCTGTCAAAGCCACGCTGGCCTGACGCTCCAATCCATAAGCCTAATTAAGAGGAATTATGCTGGCAAATAATAACTTTCGCTCATCCCCGAGCCCGCAGGTCGGTCCTCATACATACATAATTCGTCAGACATCCAGCAAACATCAAAGAAATTGCATTTCGCTGTACTCCCACTGGATGTTGGTTCGGAATCGAGCTGATTTATGGAACGAACTATATAAGAGTAGGACGCTTGCATAAAAATCTGTTTATATAAAAGTTGAAATTGACTTTGTTGTAAGTATAGCACGTTGCGGCAACATCCCGCTGAGCAGCGTCCGGGGCATAATGCATATTCGGATGTTATTACCACAAAAGGATGCCAACGTAGGGTTGGGTTGGCATCCACTTTGAGCTGCTATAACTCCCCAAGAATCTGAGCCATTTTCCGCGGACAAACATTGCCAGCAATTTGGATAAAGGGATGCAACTGCAGCGGCCATAAGGGTTTATGCCTGATTTGAGCATATGCAGATATAGGAAGTTCATATGTTACCTATGAATATTCATGGGCATTACTTGCAAGTCATTGAACAATGAATTGTTACTTTTATTACTCTCTACCTTTGATTTTAATCGACGATTCAACAGATGTAATATAGTTTTAATTACTGACTTTATTGGGTGATTGTCATGAGTATGAATTTTTACGTTTATATTGGGATATCAATTTAATTTAAGGAATTTACCATTCTACTTGGGATTTTTAAAAGGACAACCATTTTTAAAGATAAAGAATCAAATTAATTAATACAGTATCTTATATTAATCAAATATCATTAGGCTTTTAGTGATACAATCCCCATATAATAAATCAATAAACATCCTTTAGAAATGTGTGTTCCGTACTTAAAACATTTATTCATTACTTAAAACTGTTTTGTAAAAATTGCAAACGGAATTGAACGAATGGTTTGCATATATTTAGAAATATAAAACTACGACTAATCGAGAGGAATAAGTTTAAGCAAAATTACTCATCATCATCATCGTCTTCATCGTCATCCTCCTCATCATCGTCGTCGTCATCCTCATCTTCATCATCGTCGTCCTCATCCTCGTCTTCTTCATCGTCGTCTTCGGTATCATCTCCATCTTCGCCGCTTTCGCCTGCACTTCCTTCCTCACCCGCTGCCTCCCCGGCATCCTCATCATCGGATTCCTCTCCCTCTGCCTTTGCAGCCTCGTTGTTTGACTCCTTGCGCGCCTTTTTCGTTGGCACTGCGGTGTCCTCGCCATCGTTATCCTTTGGAGCAGCATCCGCTGCCAGCAATGCCGCCTTCTCTTCGCGCAATTCGGCCTTGCGCTTCACCTGCTCTGTGGTCAGCTTCACGAATTCAGCATCCTTGGTCATAGCGAACCGGGAGAGTACCTCGTTGGCCTGCTTTTTCAGCTTCAGCATGCGCTGCTCGCGTGGTCCCACCACATATGGCGTATCAGCTGGCGGAGCACACATGCTAACGTACAGCGGCAACGCCGATGTTCCCACTATGTCGATCTTGAGGTACAGCGACCTAATGTTGGCCAGGCCGCCGGGATAGAGCTTCTGCAGCTGCTTGCTCACGAGCAGAATGTTCTCCGCGAGCTGTTCGGCGCTATGCTGATGATTGCCTACTGGAATGGCCGTCAGATCGCCCTTAGCCAACTGCCGGTAAGCGGTTCGTTTGAGGGCACGGGTCACCTCTTCGGCCAGCTTATCTTGCTCTAGGCTCAGCTTCACGGCATGGAGTACATTTCGCGGCTTTTGGGTGAACTAGAAGGAGGCAAAATAAAGAGGATTGTTAGTACAAGCTGCAGATTAGGATGCCAATCCCATAAAGTGGTTGATAGATCTGCAGTAGAACTCTGAATGTATACCTCTCTTTCCGAGGATTACTTATGAACTAAACATTGTATTTGGGTTTCCTGGAATACACGGAATTACCCAAAGGTACAGGCAGATCACTTACCTTGCCCAGAAAGGCGGTGGCCTGGCCTGAGATGCGACCGTCGCACAGCAGGTAGTCGTAACTGTTTAGGAACTTGCGCTTGGCCTCAAAGGAGCCCATCTCGTTGCGCAGCTGGTTGAATGGCACTATGGTGAGGCGCTGCTCCACGCCCGCCTCTCGGAACAGGTCCTCGTAGTGCTGCTTGGTGGGCTCGAAGTCGACCTTGGCTCCACGCTGCAAGTCAGGCACAATGATGGCCACATCGTCGTCGCTGCTTACCAGCGAGTGCTTCAATGCCAGCTTGGCCACGCGCTTGGGACAGCTGGCTATCTTGTAGCTGGCTACCTGCAGAATGTAGCGGTAGTCGGTGAAGATCGAGGCGGTCTTCTTCTTAGCAACCTCGCCTTCCACAAGAGACTTCAGGGCCTCGCTGATTTTCGTTACATTGGCCTCGCTTACAATCTCCTTGTACTTCTCCTCGTCGAAGGGCTTCAGTTCGAAAGTCAGCTCGACATTCTTCTTGACCTTAATGGGCTCCTTGCGAACGGGCTTGCCTTTGCCCTTGGCGGCTGCTTTCTTGTTGATGTTTCTCCTTCCCTTGAGCGCCTTGGCGGGCTTGGCTATCTTCTGCACTGCCTTTGCCTTCTTTTGGAGGGAAACAGCTGGCTTGGCGGGCTTTGGTGCTTCAGCAGCAGCTGGTTTCTGGGACTTCTTGGCAGCAACTGCTGCCGGCTTCTTGGCTGTGGTTGGAGCAACTGCAGCTGCCTTCTTCGCTGATGGGGCAACTGCAACTACTTTCTTCGCTGGAGGTGCAACTGCAGCCGACTTCTTAGCTGGCGGTGCAGATGTAACAGTCTTCTTAGCTTCAACGACCTTTTTAGCCGGTTTTACTTTTTTATCTGCAGCAGGAGCTACCGTCTTGGAGTTGCCTTGCTTTTTTGGCACTGCTGGCGATTGTGGAGGAGCCAGGATAAGGGGCCTCTTGGCTGACTCTATCTTCGCGGGAACAGCCGCCTTTACTTTGGACTTCTTAGCGGCCGCTGGAGCAGGAGAGGGCGACTGTGCCGGGGCCAGAATCATTGGCCTCTTGGTAGCTTTTGACGGCTGCTTCTTCTCTGCCTCTGGCTTCTTCGGCTCATTCTTGGCCTTGTTTTCAACTTGCTTCGAGCCAGCATTCTTCAACTTCTTAACACTGGCGGCGACAGCGACGGCGGCTTCTTCGGGCAGTTTGTTGGTCTTCTCCTGCTTGCCCTTCTTCTTGGCCACGCCCTCGACGATGCTGCTCTTGGTCAGCGACTTTGGCTGTGGCTTCTGCACTTTTACCATTTTAAAATCGGCAGCTGCGTCTTCTTGCGGGGGTAAAATTATATTTTAAATGCAGCACACGCCGTAGTAAACTCTACACGTGCAAAATCTGAAAATGTACTAAAAAATACTACAATAGCCGGCACAAAACTTCTGGTGACATTTAGCGGATTTTGCTCAGCCCGTGGTGGGGAACTTTGCTGATAATGCCGATGTGATCGATTTGAAATTTATTTTAATTAAATTAATTATTATTTTATTTATATTATTTAAACAGCAATGAAACCACGATCAAACTCACGAAAACAACAACATTTTTCAATATTAGGAAAATTCAAGTTATATATTGTCAGTTGATTTTAAATTTTATTGGGAATGACAGTGGACCAACTAAAACTGAGATATTTCTATAAACATTGTATAGAACCATCTCCTTAATTTAATTATATTCATTTTAATTTAATTTTGATTAAATTATATTAATAAATGTATCAATTTGACCACATAACCATTGTGCAAACTAAACAAACGATTTATATTCAATTCAAATATTCAATATTGATATTCAAATATGCTCAAAAAGCGTAAAAGTATTTGCTCACATTCATGCGGCTTACTTTACTTTAATTCCTTTTATTGCGTTTCTATTTAAATAGCAAACAGTTTATTTTAAGTAAAATAATTCTAAAAATAGTCACATCTTGTACATTACACGTGTGCTTAATCGCCCCGCCAGGCCACCACCAAATGTCCTTGACTTAGACCCACACAATCCACCCGCCCACACACACGAAAGCGGGCGCACACGCAGGCCAGTCGCACAGGGAACCCTCGAAATGCCGGCACATGGCAGCTCCCATGGTGCACCAAATTGGAGCCACCAAGCATTGCTTTAAGCAGATATCTCTGTGGGCGTGTGTGCTTGTGACCATTTTCAAGAACGTGACCGGCGAGGTGAAAAGTTGGCTAGGCAAAGGCAATGCAATTAACAGAGGGAGAAGTCTTAATGTGTACAATTAAAGCTTGAGCTTCTTGGCATTCGCTTTAGACGGATCCTTTTTCGGTCGCTTGTTGGCCGCTGTCGCCGCTGTGGTATCCTGCAGCTTGTTGAAGAATGCCTTGGAGGACTTCAGAGCACCCTGATCGTTACTGCTAGAGTTGATCTGCAAAATTTATCATAATTAGTATTGTTAAGTTTAGTTCATCCTGAAATTCACTTTAAAGAGAATACTTATTACTATTATTACTACCTTTTGAACATTGCGACTCTTGGTGATGCTCTTCAGCAGCTTGGCGTCTGCCTCTTTCTTCGTGGGTGCTTTGCCCTCCTTGGCGCGCTGTAGATCACGCTGCTCCAGGGCGGTATTGATGGCTCGCTGCTTCTGCTTCTTCTTGCGGCGCTCACGATTCTTGTCTGTTCGGTCGCGTTCCGCCTTGCCGAGAGGCGCATGTTTGGGACCGCGGAACACTTCCTCGGGAGCCAGCAGTTTGGCATCGCTCACCGCCACTGGGGCCACCTCTTCCATGTGCACTGCCGGCGTGTTGGTCACTATCCTGGCCTCTGGCGACACCGGTTTAGGAGTGAAGTGGAAGTTGGAAAGGGCGTCTAGTTTGAGGAAGAGAGAACGCATGGCTCGCTTAATCTCTTGGTGTTCTTTGGGCTCCGGACCCGATTTATCGTCGGCGTCGCGGTTGGGATCGAGCTTATCCATCTCGCGCTGATACTGGGCCTCATAGATCTGGGACAGGGATTGTTTGGACTTCTCCTGGTCGAGAACCAACTGCTTGCGGTACTCCTGTGGCGTGTTCACTGGGCGTACTGTGCGCTCCACATCGTCCCAAGCCTTGTCACGTATCCGCTGCTTGATGATGTCTTCGATGGAGCGATTATCCTCCTCTGTAATCGGCGCCGTGGGTCGTGTTGTAGAGTCAAAATCGAGGATTTCCTCAAGCAGCGAGTTCTGGGGACGATTGGCCGCCTTTACCTCGCCCTTTAGCTGCCACGGCTTCTCGCCTAGGACAACGTCCTCGTAGTCGCGGATGCGTTGGAACAAGCGGGCCTCTCTCATCTCATTTGAGGATTGGGAAGGCGGGTCGACCGGTTTTTCATCTTCCTCTTCGTCATGCTCTCCCTTCTCGGAGTCGGAATCTGAATCGCTGGCGGGTTCAATGCCACTTTTAGCCACAAACTCTGTTTCATCTATTTCGCTGGCCGCCTCCTCTTGATCCTCGCCTTGCTCAGCTTCCTCGCCCGCCAGATCAAGTTCGTCATTGTCAGCATCTTCACCTTCATCCTCGTCATCGTCCTCTTCCTTTTCACTTTCGTTTTCGTTAAAGAAATCCTTCTGCTTGCCTTTGCCATGGATTTTTGCCTGCTGCTCCAGTTCCTCGTCCATATCGAAGAAATCCGCGTAGTTGACATTCCCATCCTCGCTGTCCTCAACACCAAAATTCTCAGAAAAGTGATCGATGGTGTCATCCGTTGGATTCGCTCGCCTCTTGTTGTCAAGCCGGCGCATTTCTTTTGCATCTTCCTGCTCCAAAAACTCATTCATTTCTTCCAGCTTGAAGAAGGTGTCGTCGACTATAGAGCTCCGCGCCCGCCTGCCGTGTTTGCCTTTGCCCTTGGGAGATGTGGCTTTATGTTTCATTGGCTTCTCATTCTCGTCGCTGAATTCTGATTCCTCCTCTTGTTCCTCTTCAGCAGAATCTTCCTCTTCATTCTGTAGCTCGTCCTCTTGCTCCTCGTCTTCGTCCAGTTCAATGCCCAGGTGCTGCTCCCGCATGGCCGTCAACTGAGCTGTGTCCTCCAACAACTGCTGCAACACCAGCTCGTTGCGTATCTCTAGCTGCTGCCAAATCTGCTCCTCATCCATGTGCTCCAGAACCAACTCCGGCAACAGATCCTTCTTGTTCGGCACATTGCCGCTGATGCTTACGCTGTACGTCTGCTGGATGAGTTGCTCGATGGCCTCTATCTGCTCTGGCTGTGGCCTACAATAAAAGTTGTTTAGATTTTGCTTAAATACAGAAACACGTGCGAGGCTGTTGGCAACAACATACTTAAGAAAACGTTCTGGATTGCTGGTGAGCTGCTTGAAATTGTCCTCTATTTCCTGAAAGACGTTTGCCTTTTTTGTTTTTTTCTTGCTTCCAATCATTTTAAGGGAGATATTTAGCCTTTAATTTATAAAAAAAAACAAGTGAAACAATTCAACAAAGCAAACAAGAGCGGTTAGGGATGACACTGGCAGCATGTGTTGCGGGGCGTAGAGATGAGAGCTTGAGAGGCTGTTTCTATTTAATGGGCATTTGTTTATATTAAAGGTGTTAATTAGGAATGACTACCATTAAGTTTAAGTATTTAACTAATTTAATAGTTTTTAAAATCCTAAGACTTAAATAAAATATACAAAAGGAGTCAAAACTGCTGTGGGCTACGGGACACGATAGTTGCCGTGCATAATCGACGCCTATCGATTGCCGCTGCCATCACAAGGCACAGCTGAAGGCGGCTTCGTTGCAATTTCCAGTCGGTGTGCACAAATTCTTGCAGAGACTATGCCAGGTGCCTCTAATTAGAACATGGATGCAAAATTCTTCAAACTGCTCCTCCTGGGCGGCGTGGTGCGCTTCTATTTTAGCCGCACGCCGCTGGCTCCCATGATTGGCAACCGGGTGGAGTTCTCGACGCCTTTGAATTCACACAAGCGCAGTGAGTAAACAAAGGGACGACGGCTAATGCCATAAGTGTACATGTCTGTTATCCTTGCAGTGCAAGAGGGCATCTTCCTGCTGCAGAGCGGCATTGATCCGTACCAAGGAGACCTGGTCCACGAGACGCCGCTGATCCTCAGCGCGCTCTCCGGATTGTTCGAAAAGTACCCGCATTTTTTGCCGGCCTTCTACATACTCCTAGACATCTGCACGGCCGCCCTGCTTTACGTGATGAGTCGCCGATTTGTCCGGCAAAAGCAGGAACAGCAGACCGCGGAGCGAAAGCATTATGCGAAGGACACAAAGGAGTTGCAGTTTAGTGTCTTGGACAAATTAGACATTCCGGAGCTGGTGATCGTGGCGTATCTCTTCAATCCGCTGACTGTAATGAACTGTATCGGCATGACCTCCACGGTGATCAGTAATTTGTTCCTGGCCTCCTTTCTGTACTGCCTCGTGAAAGGTCTGCTCGTTCCGTGCCTTTTGGTCTTGGCCTTTGAAACCGTCCGCAGTTTCTACCCCATCGTGCTGATAGCTCCACTGCTCCTGGTCTTCTCTCGCCACTCCGTTTGGAGGGGTCTAGTCATAACTCTGCTCTTCATCGGCAGTTGTCTGGGCGTGGCATTTGCCAACTATTTGGTGCTGAATAGCTGGAACTTTTTGGATGGCACCTTAGGATTTATGTGAGTGATCGAGAGTAATATTTTCATAAAGAAAAGCTTAGCTAAGAACACTCAACAGAAATCAAACCCTATCAGAATTGAGGACCTATATGTATCGTTAATCTGTTAATTTATTTTATTTTTCAGCTTTTATTTCCGAGATCTGCAGCCCAATATCGGATTGTTCTGGTATTTCTTTACTGAAATGTTCGAGCACTTCCGAACCATGTTCCTCATTACATTCCAATTGAATGCCACGGTATTGTACCTGTTGCCCCTCAGCATTAAGCTGCGGAAGGAGCCACTGCTGTTGGCCACCGTCCTGGTGGCTCTCATGGCCGTGTTTCGAGCATATCCCAGCTTGGGCGATGTGGGATTCTATTTGGCCTTGCTACCCCTGTGGAAACGTTGCTGGAAATGTGAGTAGAGTGATTTATCCACACAAAACAATCTTAGTAATTAATAATGCATTTCAGTTATGGCGCATGGCTTTGTGGTCTTCACATTCTTCCTGGTCACGCTGTCCATGATGGGAGCTCTGTGGCATTTATGGATCTACGCTGGCTCTGCGAATGCGAACTTTTATTTTGGTGCCACCCTTGCCTTTTCAACGGGCCAGATTTTCCTCATCACCGATCTGCTCTTCGCTCACGTTAAACGCGAGTTCTGTCTGTTCAATGGCCAGAAAATTTGGATAGACGGCGAGGAGGCAAGAATAGTATTGAAATGAGCCAAAGCCGAACAATATCAGATGAATGAGTAGATGCAGGAACTTTGTACAGATGCAGACGCTGCTCCGCGGATACATTTTTTAAAGGAAAAGGAGCAGCCGGGCATACTCTTAAAATAAGTAAACTTTAAACGATATCAGATTAAAACAAAAACTTTATTTGATCTAAACGGATGATCGGTTTACTGATGTGAATACCCAGTCTTGGTCTTGCGGTTCAGGAACCTGTACAGGTAGAGGATGCGCTTCTCCATTTCTCGCCACTTGGTGGGTCGAGCTATCGGGTACTTGGACTTCTCCAGCAAACGGCGCTTGCGGAGCAGCACTTGGTATTCATTACCAGAGACGCCGCGCAGCCACGACGGCAACGAGTAGAGAACCTTCACGGGATGTAGGCGGTCGTTGCCCAGTATGTCGATGTAGTCGTTTTGACCGAAAAGAGCACGCTTCTGCGACCAGGCATTCTTCGGGCGGTACACAGGCATGGGCAACTTCTGGCCATTGTCCACATGAGGCAGCAGACCGCTCTTGAAGATCTGGTCCTTGTATCCATAGCGGCGCACAGTGGGGCCGCGTGCTCGTCGTTCGGCATGAGATAAGTGTCGCACCGTGCTGGATGTCGAGGCAACCGGTGTCTGTGTCTTGCCCCCCGCCGATAGGAGCGAGGCTCTGCCGAGTTTCTGTATCACACTTCCGAGCCAGGACATGGTTTCTCCAAATTCTACGATTAGATAATTGTAAACACAGTCCAGATGCCGGAAAACAGGCAGCGGAGAAACAGCTGGATGAAGTAATCGATATATCGATGTAAGCTATCGATTATGAAGAGCAGCTTCAATGGGATGAAATATATGGATGCTTAATAACTTGCTTTCTGTGTTTTATATTTATTTTTTTTTTTTATTTATTACTTTATATTTATTTTATATATATTTATTTATATTTATTGCCTAGTTTCAGTAAAGCCGAAGAGTAAATCAATTGTTTTTAAATTAAATACTCATAGTGCAATCGCTAATTTTTGGGTTCCGGATATCAAGTATTGCCAGATATATTTTGAAATTATAGTCCTACAAATTATTGCATTACATTTAATGTAAAAACGTGAGTAAAACTTTATTTGAATCAAAATATTAGTGCCACTCTAATCCGATATACAATTATTATCGATACTTTGTATCTTCGAAACACCGCCATCCGATGGTCACTAGAGAAATTAATTTAGATCACAAGTTGTTCAATCACTTCTCAAGTGCAATGATCGATTCCGACGATCTTCAAGCCGAGAGGACTAAGCTGAAGCAGGAGATCGCAGAACTGCGGGCGGCACTCTACGACAAGGAATTGTGTCTACGTTCTCTGGAGGAGATGGTGGCCAATACAGCTGCAGAGAAACAGGGCGATGCGGACGCTCCAGAGTCTCCAGCTAGAACACCACACACCAAGTTGAGCAACGATGACATAGCCCGGTATAGCCGGCAGCTAATCCTGCCCGATTTCGGGGTCCAGGGGCAATTGAAGCTAAAGAATAGTTCCGTGCTCATTGTGGGCATGGGCGGATTGGGCTGTCCGGCATCCCAATACCTAGCTGCAGCTGGATGTGGCCGCTTGGGGCTCGTGGACTACGACAGTGTGGAGCGGAGCAACTTCCACCGGCAGATCCTGCACAGCGAGATGCGGGTCGGCTGGACCAAACCAGATTCAGCAAGAATGGCCCTGCTGGAGCTGAATCCGCACTGTGAGATCCGCTGTCATGTTAGTCTTCTAAATAGGTTTAATGCCCTTAACATCATCCGTTCCTACGACGTGGTACTGGACTGCAGTGACAACGTGGCCACGCGTTATCTGCTCAGCGACGCCTGCGTTATGCTGCAGAAACCCCTCGTCTCCGGCAGTGCCCTCAAGATGGATGGACAGCTGACGGTATATAATTATGGAAATGGTCCCTGCTACCGGTGCCTCTATCCAGTGCCGCCGCCTAAGGAATCGGTCACCAATTGCGGCGATGGCGGGGTCTTGGGCGCTGTTACTGGCACCATCGGCGCCATGCAGGCTCTGGAGGCCATCAAGGTGATTGTGGGACTAGGAGATGTCCTCGCCGGTCGACTGCTGATCTTCGATGGCAGCACATGCCTGTTCCGCAACATTCGCATCCGCAACAAGCGACCCAACTGTCACGTGTGCTCCGCCCAGCCACTGATCACGCAGCTGATCGACTACGAAATGTTCTGCGGAATGAAAGCCACCGACAAGGACGACTCGCGGCGTCTGCTGCCCAAGGAGGAGCGCTTGGAAGTCGCGGAGTACCATGAAAAGTTGCAGGCACAACCTCATCTCTTGATCGATGTGCGACCAACGGCCGAGTTTGAGATCTGTCAGCTGCCCGAGGCTGTGAACGTGCCTCTGGCCGAGATCCTTGACGACAGCTACATAAAGCGGTTCGCCACCCAGCTCGAGGACAAGGAGCTGCCCATTATTCTGCTCTGCAGGCGAGGCAATGACTCCCAGATCGCCGTTCAGCATGTGCGCAATCGATTCCCCATGCATTCCGTACGAGACTTAATAGGCGGACTGCACGCCTGGACGAGCAAGGTAGACTCCAATTTTCCTATATATTAATTCAATAAAACACAGTTGAAAATATAAGATCTCGTCTACTTTGTGGTTTAAATTCCAAGTTGGAGAGATAGGCAATGGTTTAAGGGATCTATCCTTGTTGAGGTTACTATAAATTTATAGTCTGTGGCAGTGTCGGGCTCTAAGCTAGGCTATATATATATATATTTTCAAAGATCATTTCCGTATTCTTAGGGATGCTCATTATTTTTCGGAATAACGAACAGGTAATGCTATCAGTCTTGAACAATTCAGAATGGACCCCACAGCTGAGTGTCATCCGAGTCGAGCAGGCAAAGAAGCAAAGAAAAAAAGCAAAACAAAATATATCCAAGCCAGGTAGATTGGTGGACAGGTGTTAGACTTGGGCGAACACACACACCTTTGATTGGGAGCGAGAATGCGAGACTCCAAGCCGTAAACGAAATGGTATCGATATGAATAGTGCTGTCACCTTGGCCATTTAGCCGTCAAAGCCGTTTTTAATTTTAAGATACATCATTTTGGAGGAATAATTGAATATCTTAAATTAAATCTATCTCTAATTATGAGCTGCCATGACAATTCATACTCATAAACAAGAATTTATTTTTAAACGACTTTACATATTTCAGATAAGTTTTACTTTTAATTTAGACAAAGGTAAAAAATAATGATAGTATATAATTAAAATAAATCACTTGAAATTGCTATAGTCAGGGATCCATATATTATAAATGTTATAAATTAGTTTTTTGTTATATTTTCCAGTGCAGCACTGTGGATACTGTTTATGTGGGTGCTCGGTGTGTGGTGACTATATAAAAGCAGTTCTCTCCAGCAGCTGACATTCAGTTGCGCTCGACTACAGCGGCGAGAAGACAAAGCAATCTGTGCGGGTTTTGTTGGCGTCTCTCAGTTTTGTTATTGACAAATTTGAATCCGAAGTGCAAAGAGGAAGCAGCAGGCGGTAGGCTGATAAAAGCAGCTGGAGCAGGGAAAGTCGGAGGAGCAGAGCAGGAGTTCAGGAGAAGCAGCAGCCGAAGAATGGGAATGCTGGATAACAGGGGCTTCCTAGCCCTGTGGCTAGTTCTGATGCTTTGGGTAAGTTGTGACCGGCAATCCCACTTTCTGCATATATATTTCTATACTTAAACACATATGTACAATTGTCCCCAGTTGCCCTACGGTCTCTCCATGGGAAATAGCTGTTCGGCTTCGGTGCTGGAAGCTCAGCGATTCTTTGAGGTGGAGAACGAGCAATTGCGAAGGCGCTACCACGAGGAGTTCCTCTCCGGCTACACCTACAACACCAATGTCACAGAGGCCAATCGCCAGTCCATGATCGAGGTGTATGCCCGCAATGCCGAGCTCAACAAGCGCCTGGCCCAGCGGATCAAGGCCTCTCATTACACAGAGTCCGAGGATGACAACATCCGCCGCCAGGCCAAGCATCTCTCCAAGCTGGGCTCCTCAGCCCTCAATCCCGACGACTTCCTGGCCCTCCAGAATGCCATCAGCTCGATGCAGTCGAACTACGCCACAACCACAGTCTGCTCTTACACCAATCAGAGCGACTGTTCCTGCACCTTGGAGCCGTGCATCCAGGAGCGTCTGTCCAATAGCCGGGATCCGGCCGAGCTGGCCTGGTACTGGCGACAATGGTACGACAAGGCGGGCACCCCCATGCGTGACCACTTCGCCGAGTACGTGCGACTGACGCGCAAGGCGGCCCAGTTGAACGGTGAGTGAGTGTTGGAGATCCAACGATAACCCCACTGTCTGACCCATAAGTCGGGGGAAAATGTAATCCAATTGTGTCATCAGTTCTAAATTTCATCTTATGCCAGTAAAGGGTGTCCGTCTTGGAAATAGAAATGGAGAGATAGGCAATATACTATACTTTCAGGCAGATTTCTTTCCTAGGAACACTTAACAAAAAATACAAGAAGAATTAATTTAATATTAGCATTCACTTAAAAATTTTACATTTAAATTTAAAATATCAGATTTAAGATGGTACTTTCATTTAAATAGAAAAACATTAATCATGATTCTTGTCAAAATGACTTTTCTAAAATTCTTTTTTCGCTATCTAAACATATTAATATTTTCTATATATTGGTAATTAAGTATTAAGTATTTTATTTATTTACCATGAAAGTACCTAGAAAATATGTCCACATATCATGTTAATTTTTAAAAGCAATCCAAGCCTAGTTTCCTTTCCAAGTAAAATATCTTAAAGTAAATGAATCTTTTAGCATCAGTGAATCATTTTTCTCAGTGTTGTCTTATCTGGCAAAACCTCATTTTGATTCTAAAAATAGTTAATTATCAATTGAGTGATGTAACTATTTTTAAACAATATTATTATTTAAAAGTTCAAAAGAAATGCCCTGTTTTGTTATTATTGAATAGGGTACAGATTATTATTGTTAACTTATTGTTAAAACATGCTTTATAAAAAGTACAGATTTATATAAATATTTTATGATATGATACATTATCATTATAGACCATCGCTCGTACGCCGATTACTGGGTGCAGTTCTATGAGGACGCCGACTTCGAGCGACAACTGGACGCCACGTTCAAGCAACTGCTGCCCTTCTACCGGCAGATCCATGGCTATGTGCGCTACCGTCTGCGCCAGCACTACGGTCCGGAAGTAGTTAAGGCAGATGGAAACATACCCATTAGCCTGCTGGGCAACATGTGGGGACAGTCATGGACCGAAGTGATTGATTTATTCACACCATTTCCGGAGAAGCCATTCGTGGACGTGAAGGCTGAGATGGATCGTCAGGGATACACGGTGAAAAAGCTGTTCGAGCTGGGAGATCAGTTCTTCCAGTCGCTGGGAATGCGCGCCCTGCCGCCCACCTTCTGGAACCTGAGTGTGCTCACCCGCCCCGAGGATCGTCAGGTGGTGTGCCATGCGTCCGCCTGGGACTTCTATCAGGACAGCGATGTGAGGATCAAGATGTGCACCGAGGTGGACAACCACTACTTCTATGTGGTGCACCACGAGCTGGGACACATCCAGTACTATCTGCAGTATGAACACCAGCCGGCTGTCTTTCGTGGCGCTCCCAATCCCGGCTTCCATGAGGCTGTCGGCGATGTCATTGCCCTGTCGGTGATGTCCGCCAAGCACTTGAAGACCATAGGCCTGTTAGATAATGCCAAGCTGGACGAGAAGAGTCGTATTAACCAGCTGTTCAAGCAGGCCGTCTCCAAGATTGTCTTCCTGCCGTTCGGCTATGCTGTGGACAAGTATCGCTATGCCGTCTTCCGCAACGAACTGGACGAATCTCAATGGAACTGTGGCTTTTGGCAGATGCGTTCCGAGTTCGGAGGCGTTGAGCCGCCAGTTTCCCGCACCGAAAAGGACTTTGATCCGCCGGCCAAGTACCATATTGACGCGGATGTAGAGTATCTGCGCTACTTCGCCGCCCACATTTTCCAGTTTCAGTTCCACAAGGCCCTGTGCCGCCTGGCCGGCCAATATGAGCCCAATGACAGCACGTTGACATTGGACAACTGCGACATCTTTAACAGCAAGGCGGCTGGGCGAGCCCTGAGGGAGTTCCTCTCAAAGGGTAGCTCTCGCCACTGGAAGGAAGTGCTGCAGGAGTTTACCGGCGAGACGGAAATGGATGCAGCCGCTCTCTTGGAGTACTTCGATCCCCTCTATCAGTGGCTCAAGCAGGAGAACAGACGGCTAGGAGTCCCACTTGGTTGGGGACCAACGGACAGTAAGTATAGGATCATGGATACAAAAACAAAACATCGTAGTAGTAGTTTTTGTAGTCTATATTGGCAATCGGGCTCCAATTTTAAAATGTCAACCATGTCTTAACTTTATACTTTACTTTCAGAAATCCCCTCGGACTGCTGCGGAACTTTCAGCACTTAGGTCTTAAATTTCCAGACCTTGACGTGGGTTTCTGTGAAAACACCAAGAAAATATATTTAGTGTGTCATTATAAGGAACAAAAAATAAACAACCCCTTAAACGTTGTAAATAATTCATTAATGCGAAGTGATATTTAAATTGATATTTATTGTATCGATTCATTCGTATCGCTATCGCTTCTTTCGCTTCATTAATCAATTTGCCATTACATAATACATGCTTTTATAACGATTTAATCCTTCATCATTTTCCATCCAAACCGAATAATGTATAAATTATTTTGTTCATTAAGTATTCTTTATCTCAATTTCCAATTAAAGTGAGTTACAATTGAACAATCCCACACAAAAGTTTGTATACGTTGCTTGCGGCCAGTGTAAATTTTCGATATCATGCTTGCTTTCATTTTTGTATACAGCAAAAGCTTTCAAAAATTCATCTCAAATGTGTAATATCTGATGAGTTCAGAGCTGGTTGCAAGACTTTGAATAACTTGGTTAGAATATGACTGAAAATGATCTAAAAT
The DNA here is from genome assembly GCA_008042775.1 of Drosophila pectinifera. Taxonomy (NCBI): domain Eukaryota; kingdom Metazoa; phylum Arthropoda; class Insecta; order Diptera; family Drosophilidae; genus Drosophila; species Drosophila pectinifera. The sequence continues at coordinate 81,201 of VNKC01002696.1, forward strand.
AAAACATTTGAAAATCTTTGTTGATGAATTTTAAGGAATAAAATATAATTGAAAGGAAGGAATATAAGGAATATAATTTAAATAAAATAAACGGGGCTAGCAAAAGCTTTTCGGAGTTTTTAAATTAACTTCATTTTTAATTATCTTACATATTTAAAGGCAAGTTATTCAAAGCCTTTATTTTTTGGGGTGCTTGTGCTGTATATATTGTTCTTACATCGATGTTTCAGTGAACTGGTTGATGTTGATATCAAATTCCACAGATTTTGATTTTTAGTCTTGTTTTAAGAATTGTATTATGAAAACAAAATAAGGAATTTGTGAAATACGAAAGTCGTTTAGATTTCAGATACAATTTTGAGTGGAGAATACATATATAAGGAGTTGTTTCGTTTTGAGAAAAAAGAAAACATTCTAAGAACTAACAATAAATATTTGGAAATCGTTTAATTTCTTTTTTGATTAGGTAATATATGTAAATCCTGTTTCATTTCGCAATCTCCCTTTACGTTGCGTGTGATATGGGCAAATACTCGATGGCATTTACTACGTTTCGGTTAATTATCGTTTGTTAAACCGTTTATATATGTGGTAAAAATTGTATATGTCGTTTAGTATATAAATATTATGTACAATACGTTGCAAAGCTATAAGGCGGACATGGTTTCACCTAGAACTCTAATCCAATAAGGGATTAATAGGCTTGTTTCGTCGACTTACAGTTCTGCAACGCATCATACAATTGCTCGGGGGAATTGCTCCAATACTTGAGCTTTACATATATATGCCTAGAGATGTAGGAGTGTTAATGATAGGATTATTGGACTAACAGTAAGATCAGCTAGTGTTTTTCTTTGAGATACAGATAAATGTTCCTATAATAATATACTTTCTCTCTCATTTGGAGAACGTAAGACTTAACAGGGGCTATAAAATCAATCCAGATATATCATCCATATTATATGTATAGGCCAAGAGTTTAGTTTTGGTTAGTGCTACGTGTTTTTTTAGTTTTTAGTTGGATAGTGTATATTGGCATTCTAACAAATCATATCAGAGAGTCAACGCAAATAATGAAACTAAATCTATTTTATATGAATTCGATGCGGAATCTCAAGCGTTTTAAATTTTAAATTTTAAATTTATATATGTTTATACAATTTGAGTAATACGTACGATGCATAATAAGGATCTTATCCTTTACTACTTAGCGATTATTATTGAATACAAATTTCTTCATGTGTTTATTATTTAATATTAAACGTGAAAAGTGAGTGGTTCGCTTACACTTTAAAGACAGTTTCATTGTTTCATCGTTTCCCAAAAAACATCTATAAACAGAGATTTCTATGTGTGTTGTTACTTCATATGTTTCATGTTTTTTTTTTGATATCTCAAGAACATAATGGAGGAGCATGGCAAGCTTTGTGAGATGAGAGTTGGTGGATTATGTATGTGTGATCGTTCTGCACTTGAATTTGAATTGACTCTTTTAGAAATGTCGTCTAATTGACCCTTTCCGAAGTGTTGGCAGCGGCTGCTTTATGTTCTTGGACCTTGGCTTAGTCCAAGAACGGGTTTTGTCATACGGGTCGCGAATGGTGGGCATGCGGATGGGGATGTTGTGGTTGGTGCTGATGAGGCTGCGTTACGCTGCTACTGATGCTATGGTTGCTGCTGCTGGTGCTCGCCCCGCCCCCGCCGGCGCCACTACTGCCGCCCCCTTTGGGCCGTGTAGGTGGCGGTGGTGGCGGTGCCTGTCTCATGCGCTGCTGCAGTATCCTTGGGAGCTGCGGATGAGCCTTGTGCTGGGCTGGAGGTGCGGGTGGCGGCGCCGGTCTCTGATGATAGTGAGATGCCTGCTGCTGCTGTTGCTGTTGGAGTTGCTGTTGCTGCAGTTGCTGGTGCTTTCCCATTGACGAGGCAGCCGAGGAGGAACCGGAAGCCCCCGAAGTGGAGCTAGTCGAGGCATGAGATGTGGTCGATCCTGTGGCTAATTTGGTGGGTAGTCCCCCGCTGGCTGCCGGCGAGGCCATGGCTCTGGAGTTCACCACACCCACGTTACCTCCTCCTGCTCCTGCGGTATCCGTCATCTTGGGCAACGCCACGGGAGCATAGGAGCCATCGTCCTCTTCGTCCGAGGACAATGAATTAGCATCCGATGGCGTTCGTGACCTCGAGGGCGGCGACATGGCATCCTGCTCCTGCAGGAACACCCGGAATCCCTGTATTGACTCATTTAACGCCCACAGCTGCGACAACAGCGACAGATCCAACTGCCGCAGGCCATACATCTCCCGCCTCAGGATGGCCAACTGGTTGTCGATGGTCGATGAGGTGGCGCCGGTGCTGCTCGAGCTGTTGGTGGGCGTATGGCCGGCTCCCGCGCTGTGTGTGGAGGAGGCGCGACTGTGCACGGACTCCCTGTCGCTGAGCGACTCCTGCGTGGACGACAGGCTGCCGTGCCGCTGGCTGTGTCCATGCCCGTTGTAGCTGCGATTCCTGGCCGCCTGAGACGAGGTGGAGGGGCCCAGGTAGAGTTCGCCGGCGGCAGCGGTCAGGGCGGCCACACTGACGGACGCCGGCGAGGCAGTGCGTGGCATCATCAGTGGAGTAACAGCAACAGGCGGAGACGAAACAGAGGCAGCAGCGGCAGCGGCGCTGAGGCTTTTTGGCAGTGGGGGCAGACCCGCCGGCAGATGCGGCTGGGTATCGCTATTCTCCATTCTCATTCGCGACAGGACAAAGTTTACTTGGTTTTTGCTGCTGCTGTATTTAACGATTATGCTAGGACGTTGGTTGGTTGGTGTTTAATGTATGTTGAACTTCCAGCTCTGGCGGCACATGGGGCACTGTTTGTTCAACGGTTGCAGGTTCAGCCACTTGACGATGCAGTGCATGTGGAAGCAATGGGAACAGACACCCCACACCAGCGGGCAGTCGTCACCGGGCAGCGCGCACTCCGGGCAGGTGCTCTCGAAGGACATGCGACAAATTCCGCAGTTCTCGTCATTCGCTATCCAACGCCAAGTTGCAACTCCCGTCCATGACTTGATTGTCACTTTCATTTTGCGCACATTTGCTTACACTTCGATTGTTCCTCTCGCCGTTGTCTTCCCTTTGCGTTGCATGGAAATGGTCGTTTACTTTGTGCAGCTGCTTTTTCCGGAGCTCTTCAGTTGCGTTTTCGCAAAATATTGCCTTTTTTCTTGAGGTTGCTGCTACTGAAAATAGGTCGAGCGTAGTGGTGGCCGAAACGGTGACTTCGCCTATCGATAGAGCGGAGCGCCTTGGAGATGACACACGTTCGTGAGTGAGGGCGGTGTGGCTGCGATGGTTGTTGTGTCTCAAACGATATTTTTACTATAATTGAAATACGATTTTGATTCCTTGTAGTAATATGTATTTTCTGATTATAATGTACTAAGCAAATAACATGTGATTGAATTTCCGACTTTACAAAATGATCAATTTTATATATTGTGAAATAAGATTTAAGCAAGTAACCAAAGGAGCAAAGTCAGATTATATTATAGCACATTTTATTGAGCACGAAATTTCGGTAAGTATCGATAACTCGCGGTTTTTATCTGTTATCTGTCCTGGCGGAAAATTTTTAAATTTTTTATCACTTTTCCATAAACAATATTATAAAGATGAACACCAGATTAAAAGCATTAAACGTAAGGTAAGTAAAGATTAGGAGACCCTCAAGTAACAAAGTAAAGACCAAAGTCTACGGAATATATCATTTGGGTATTTGTTTGACAATAAAGGCTTGCCTGTCATTTTAATTGGAGGATATGCCTATTTAAGAATTGCGGCCCCTAAATTAAGATGATCACTATCTGTTAAATTAGCCACTTAAGTAATTTGAATATGTTTAAATGTTATAGTATTATAATTTTGGGTAAGTCAAGCTGTATCAAGATACAAAATAAGACATATTGTTGCTTTTCATCAACAATTAAATGGTATTTCTTGACCAGATTAAATAAAATCAATATAATATTAATTGATTTCAAAGTTTCTGTAACTTCCCTCTTTACGGTTCTTAAATTTTTTTTAGCTACTTTATAAAGCCACATTGAGTGTCATGTTTTTTTTTTTTAATTTTAACATGAATTTCAATATCAAGGGCAGGTTCCCATAGCACGAAGCCATTAATATCAATTTTCGGTGATTACCGATGGCGATTGCCACGGAGAGGTCGGCGGGGGAGCCCAGGTCAGATCTCAGGAGAGCCCAAATGCGAACCGAACGTCACGTGTGCGAAGCGACTCACTTCCGAACCCGAATCCGAGGGCTTATGCTCATGCTCCATCGGATTTGTGGGGCGCTTGGTGCTCCCCAGCGTTGTTGGAGCTTGGAGTGAAGTTGTTGTCGTCTCCGGTTGATTCGCATTCAGTCAGCCGACGATTGTTCAACCCGTCAGACGTGCGCCTATGCTCCGATCGGCTTTACCTTAACCGTTTTGTGTCAATTTCGCGTGCGAAGCGTGTGATCACGACAAAAGTTTAGTTTGTGTTTTGTGACGTAGTTTTATCATCGGTTCTATGGAAGAATAATTAATAAAACAATAAAAGTGAAAATAAATATCGAAATTAAACTGGAAAAAAAGCTGTTCCAAAAATATATTTGTGAAGTGAGTGCAAATAAATCAAAATACATACAAAATATCTGTGCGTTGCCCGGAACCTGTAATTAAAAACGCACTTGAATCAACCAATACAGGCATAAACAAAAAAAAAAAATAATAAAAAATAAACCAATAACAAACTGTGCCGCACGTTGTTGACCCTGAGGCAGAGCCGCGTGATTTTCCAAGAACAACTTAAAGGCGAAGGCAATTTTTTAGCATAAGAATTTATGTTGCTTGCAGTTTATTGCACTTTTATCTCTCTCTTTCTCTCTCTCATCTCTCTCACTCACTCTCATCTCTCTTTGGAGATGGAAAAAACCGTTTAATGCCTTGCAAGGAGGTTCCGGTTTTGGCTCGTCCCGGGATTTTCTCGAGTTCTGCGAAATACAAACTGACACTCACATATTTAAGGCATCTAAAAAAAAAAAATGTGTGCAGTGTGTTTTGTGTGCGCTTTCATTACAAACGCAATGCGAAATTTCATTTGGATATTCGCCATCTCTTTTCGCTTTGATTTGTCTCTCCTTGTCATTTGTCTCGCGGCCATAAAATGTTTGCTAATAAACAAACAATTTTGAAAGATGGGATTTTTCAAACGGGGGCAATTTAACACTTCATCACTCGTCTCGAATAGAAAATAAACAATTTACAAACAAGATAAATCTTCGGCGATGTGAATTGGATACATACATATGTAAGTACATACATATGTTAACGGGGTGATTCATCAAATGACAATTCTAGGTATTTTTTAAAAGGTTCTGACTCCATTGAATTCTGTGTAAGCTTTCGAGTCACCTCTAATTTATGACACAGATTGAACATTATTAAGTTGCAGATCAATTATTCCAAAAACTTAATAGTATTAGTAAAACGTTATTTGTTATTAAAGCTGGCTGATATGATTAGCAATTTATCCAAGTAACCAGTACTATTTATTGCTAACTTGTTCGGTCACAACTTACTATTGCTTAATAGTTTTGGACCTTTAGTGCCGTTCTATAGAATTGTTCGAATTTCCAGTAAAGTTGGCTTAAATTTATACTATTTTAGATCTCCTTTATAATTAATTATGTGGGTAAAATTAAGAGGCACTAATTATGGCTAATTAACTTTGTCTAAATATGCTCAAATTTAAAAAAACTTGACGAATGAAGACAACTGTTGCTAGGTACATAAATATACACATGTTGAGCAACTCCGAAAAAAGATAAATGTTGCTAGCAACATGTTGAGCAACACCCTTTGGAACTACCAAGCCAAATGTAGATGTTGTAGAAGTTTAGCATATACAGAAACTTTTTTTAATAACTCTCATGTTTATAATTTGACTTCATTGAAATACTTAGAGCATGTCCCAACAAATTTATTTATTTCATGTTTATAAACTTTACACTGATAATCAGAACTATTGCTTAGTTAGAAACTAACTCCATATGCTTTCAACAAAATACGAATGTTCATTCATTTAAGGAACAATATAGCACATTTTCAGAACTTATCAAGATCCTACTCCAAAATAAAAGCAAATACGCCACAATTGTTTCCAGCTTATCATGCCTTTCGACACAATTTTGATTGATTACGCAAATCCCAGCGACCAGTGCCTACCATCGTTAACATTCCGAAACCTCCCTTTGTCATATCTTATCTGCTATCGTAAACACACAAAAAATAGTCCATATCATCTTTGATACTATATTATATATGGATGTGTAGTAACGCCATAAGCTTCAAAGCTAGAATTCGTCAGAGGTCTTTTGAAATCGAATTACTGCATTAGCTTCTCTGATGGCGAAATGGTTAATGGCAACTGTCTGCGACTTGCATTATCGGAAAAGTCCCCGAGACCGACAATCTGACTACACACTCCTACGTATCTTTAGTGCTCGGGCGCTATATGGCAGTCATGAACAATCAAGTGATTACTGATAAAATTGTAGTCAAAATGGGCTGACAAACAAAATACTCGACAGCCGGATTTCGCAGAGATGCAGATGTGCGTATATATAAAGATATATTATAAGGAAGCGTCTTAACGGGGGACGTGCACTGCATTAATGATTCAAATAAAAATTACTTATGAGACAGACGCACACCTGTGACTCACACACCTGGGAGAGAACCAGAAGAGATGTATTAACGCGGAACTGAAAAGATCGTGAAATGAGAATGAAAACCGATTAAAGCGAGTCGACGAGGATTGCCATCGCCTACATAAATTGCATTCATTCATGAAATAAAACAAAAACAACCTACTCGCATATTAACAAAGGGATTTTAAAGTCATGGGAATTATCTGTAATTCTAGAGAACAGATCAGAGCTCAGATCTTTTCCGCTTTAGTTTCAAGGATTTCCCCACGAGCCTAGGTTAATGGCTAAACGCTTTCGGGGAACCTTTTGTTATTAATGGGAGCCATTATCTCAGCACAGCCTGATAAATGCCATTGCGTAGAGAGTTCCCATCAGGTATTTAATTGATTACGGTAAAGGTTGTGTACCAACAAGGTGATAGCGCCGATCTCAATGAAATCATTTCAGTATTGTCTGAATAAATGCTCTAAAGGTTATCATATAATCCATTCATAAAAACCCCTTCGTTTATGTTTCTCATAATTATAGTAAAATGGAATCCGGAATTTAAAATAATTATTCAATTAATTTAAGACGCGATCTTATCCATAGATATACAGCTGTTTCGAGACATAGCCAATATCTGTCTTTAGTATCCGCTGGCTGACCGACAAGATCCAGTTGGGAATTCTAGGTAAAAGCGGACTTTGTTCCCATTTCAAGTTATATTTTAGTTTGTGATAGAGATTTTTATTATTTATTATTTTATTTGCTGGGATCTTTTAAAGGTATATGTAGGTTTACCAAATATTTGCCAGGACATTGGGTACCTTAAAAAGGTATAGTTTTTTCTGGTATTTGCTAGAACAGTGGGAATCTCAAAAAGTTATATTTTATAAACATATTTTAAAATCTTTTCCAAGTTCCTTACTTATACTCTTTTATTTATATCATAAATACACAAAAATAAATCTCTTTCGATACCCAAATGATTAATTCAAGCTATCATTTTGTTATTGATATCATTTAACCGTTCCGAGAGATACAAAATGGTTAATAACAAAGAAAGTCGAGGCTCGACGCACACGATTTGATAATATTTGTGAGCGCCATTACGCTCGAGATACTAATTTATAAGATCAACATTAGCTGCTGCGCGTGCTCTAAAAAATCTAAAAAAATAATTAAAAGTATTCGAGAACAAATCTGCAAGAGCAACTCAGTAAAAAAGGCCAAAAGGGGAGGGGATTCGTTGCCAAGAGAAACTCGATTGCAATGCCAATCCAACTTGATCGAAATACAAGCCACAAGCTACTCGCTGAAGTCTGATGCCTGTCAAAGCCTAAAAAACTGAAAAACTGAATCGAGGCCAATGCACGCCACTTGTCGTCTGGGACTTTTAGTTTGCCATGAACCAAACGCGACATTATATACATTATATACATATATATATATATATACATGTATGCAAGCTCTCGAAGCCTGACTACGGTTAATGACACCTGCCATCGATCTTTCGATCTTTCGATCTTTCTGGGCAGTTACAAAGGCAAAACTCCGCTTCGCCAGATGCGTGTGAACGATTTCATTTGCGGGTTATTGTAATTTACACTTTAAGTTTATAACAAAAGTCCACAACAAACAAGATGCTGTTGGTTTTCTGGGCGGAGAAAACTTACATTTACCATCTGGGAGAAATAAATTCGAGCATTGTAAATCAAATTAAGATATTCACTAAGTGATTATAAGCGTTTATTTATTGTAACGAATTTTCACGCGTGTGAGAGTTAGTAAAGTTTCAGGAGCTCGTCTTGAGAGGATATTAAAAATATAGGAATAATATTTAGGTTTTTTAAGCTCTTTTCCCATTAAATTTTCTTCACAAAATCGGAGGTATATTTAATATGTACTAGTATTATCATAAGCATACATTTTAAAACATTCCAAATAAAGTTACAACTTTTCAACAATGACTAGAAATTTCATAAATGAAGCAATATTTCCCCGTACTTAGCTAATAGCCCTTTCTAACTTTGCTCAGCTTTATTTGATTTATTCAACAGATCATTTTTAGCTTAGTGAATATCTCAAACAATGCCAAGCTCAATTAAATGGAGTGGGGGAAGCTCAATTTGAATTTAAACTTAGCGAGCTAACGATAAAATGGAATAATAAATAATATAAGTTTCCCTTCTCCCTGCAATGCAGGCTGGAGTTTATTTTTTTGTATTAGCTTTTGAACTTTTTGGTGATTTTCCAGTGAGAGATTCTAGGTAATGCTCATTTCGCAGTTTATTATATATTGTATGTATATGTATACGTATTTTTTTTACTGCCAGAAAACTCGTTTTGTTGTCGTAAAAGTGTTTTATATGGTCGGAGAAGGGGGTCTGATGGCACTGACAGGCATATAAAACGTTAATAAAGTGAAAGCCATAAGATACTAAGATAGTTATTGTACAGGAGATGAGGCTATTAGCTTATGAAGAGATTTATAAATGTATATATGTATGTATGATTTTAACTTACAGGATTAAGTCTTAAAATATACTTTACCTAAATCAAATAATTCCAAATAAAAACCAAACAGGGCGGGCTTTGGTTATAATTACGTTTTTGGGGTATACGAAGAAAAAAGGTATGCATATAAATTTCAGTTTCGTTTTTATTGCCTTTTTTGTTTAAAGAATTCACCGCATTGCATGCATCGCTCGAGTGACTCGTGAAATTATATATTGTAATCCGAACGTTATTGTTCGCGATTTTGGCTCTGGATTCGTTGGATTTTTTTTGCGTCGTGCGGAAGTTATTCGGCCGCAAATTTTTACCTGTGGCATGCGATTTAATTTGTTGTCAAATCAGCGGCCAAAACCGATTGTGTCCAGTTCAAAGGTCGGCATAAAAACGTACAATAAATGCTGAATGATTTGGCACAATTGTTGAGCGACATTTTTATCGTTAAGTTTTCATAGGCCATTAAGAAAAGGGTTAAGAAACTTGCAATCACTTTTGCTGAACACTTTTTATGATTATTTTTCCCCACAGTTTAATGACAATGTAGATGTACTTAAGAGAAGCCCGTCTAGACTAATAATTATAATTATTTTCTCAGTTAGCTTCAGCAAAAGTTACTTGACTGGTTTCAAGGCGTTTATAATTAAAGTCAAGTAAGTTTATAATTGCAAATTGGGGTTTTTATTTAGAGAAGTTTATTCAAACCCTAAGTAGCTTGAGACAGAGTTGATTATAAATGAGGGAAAATACTTAGGGGTTGTTTGTATCTGTTTTACTGAGATATATTTGTAAACTTACATATTGCAAAATTTACAACGCTGTCTTTTATTGATTTAAGCTTGTAATACATGTGTATAATTTTATTTTTATTAGCTTAAAACGGTAAAAATTTTAATATATAATAGATAATCTTTTTAGGAGCTAATCTAGCTTTTTCCCCATCTTTTTCTGCGGTTTTTAATAGTATTACCTTAAAGTGAATGCCAAATCTTCAGATAAATAATTGTTATATTAAATAAAATGGGCTTTCCCATTTTTACCTATTTTTATTATCATTTTTCAACCTCCTCTCGCTTTTCGTTGTATAACGCGATTGGGAGTTTAAGTGAGCTTCATGTACAAGATGTATAAACATCAACAAATTGCATTACACGGCAAAAAGTAATAGTAATAGTAACAAAAGCAGCAGCAGCTACAAAATGAGCGCTATTCATTTCATTTCTGTGCAACTGATTGACATTCAATTACCGATGGCCCTACTACTCCCCTTTTCCCTCCCTCGACTTTAATGAGTGTTGAGCGCTTTTCAATCAACTGTCGCCGAAAGCTATGAATGCTATATATATACTCGCATTTACGGTTTTATCAAAAGACAATCAATTGATCGATTGTCGCAGCCGGGTCTCACATGATACGCTTTGGGCTTTGAACTCTGGCAAAGCTCCCACAATGATATTGTTATGTTATTTTTTTCGGGTTGAACTTCACTTTACAATGTGCAAAGATTTACTCTTTGCAGCTCTTGTGTTAGACCTTCACACCTGTGACTCCAAATAAAATAACACAAACAATTAACTTATCTGCCCTCAGAGATTAGCTTCCAAGTATGAATTTGGGAGATAAACTGAAACCAAGAAAAAAAGGCCCCAAAACAAGAAATTGGTTAGTCATAGCTAGGAAACATATATTAATTTGCAACAAAATCAAAATATGATAAACAAAAAATTTTTAAGAGCGGATCAATATAATTTTAGGATTATCCTAGGTGCAAGAAATATGTGATAAGTGTAATTATAATTTTTAGTCATCGATGTTAATCAATAGTTTCCTACAGAAAATATGTAAGGAGTTTAGAGCCGGGTATTCTCTGCTCGGGGCACATAAGTCTGGCTAAATGGATACTAAAGAAGAAGAGTGGCTATCTTCTAAAGTAATCAAAAATTTCCATAGCAAACTTGGTATATAAACAGAAATATTTTTAAATAATATTCTAATTTGCCAAAGTTGATTCAATTTGCAGTTGAAGCCGTTGACATTGGTTTTAATTATTAGTTTCTGCCCGCACCTCGGTTTATTGAACTTTTTCGCATTGGTTGCTACTATCAACTAATTCGAAATCAATTACCGATCGACTGATAAGCATTTACAGAACTGAAACTGCCGATAAGAAATATAATATCAGTTGTCATGAGCCACAGGAAATACTCTTAAAGGGAATTAAAAATTACTCATAAATAATACCCTCGACCGCCCAAAAGTATGCAAAGTCTTGGGAGTCTTGGGCGAGCTACTTGAGGTAATTCCACAGCCCCCCCGCCCTTGTCACCCACTCACCTGTCGAGGGAATGTGGCCTCAATTTGCAGAAGCGCTTATCGTCCAAAGCGTTAAGTAAACTCAGGCGAACAAACACGAGTACATGTGTAGTAAGGTTATCGCTGTGTGCGCGCGCGGTGCAAGTTTAAAAAGTTCCAATTACTCCAACAACACACACTGCAAGGCTTGAGCAGGTAGCAGGTATCGCACTACAGCAACAGGTTACAGTGGGGCAAGTATAGGTGAAACCAAGTAGTTGAGAGAAAAATTATTGGAGTTGATACACGCCCCTATTTGGAGAGCTTTTGTGATCGATATGATTAAGAAACTTATTTTTATAAAAAAGACATTTCTTTTGTTTCAAAAATTTTATAAACGGCTCTGTTATCACAATGGCGATTTATATGTTTTTAGATTTATTAAGGGAAAGTTATCACAATTGCAATCATTATACATATGCATGCATATGTGATCAAGATAATCAGAACAGTTAAGTAAATATGCCAAGTACACAATTGCGCTGATAAATCAGGCCATATTGACTGTATAATAATATATTGTTAAACGACTGCTTTAAAGAATATACTTTAGAAATATTTTGTATTTTTATATATTATCTGAGCGATGCTTTCAATTGTTGGATACTTTTAACTTGGTTTAAATAAATAAAAGCTGCACTCAGCAAGGTTCATTTCGAATAATAATTTTTAATTAAATTTGGAAATTTATTGCTCATCGCATTTAATTTGTGCAAACCACATCAAACCTCAATAAGGTACAATCACAAAACCATAACAATAACCACAACCTCTTACTATTTAATATGGTTAATTTTTGGTGAGCAAGGAATTGAAAAACACAAACTCATATTAATATTACTCATACGACATGTATAACAGTTTTTGTTTTTACAAAAATATCTGTACCGCATTTTATAACTCGTAAAAAATAAATAAAAATAAAAATGGTGGAAAGACAGTTAAATATTTCATAGTTGGAAAGGTGAGACCAGACTCTGAAAACCAACAGGACGTATGAGTGATAAACAGTAATTCTCCTTTTGTATAGTGTAAGCTTAACATTTTTATACAAATAAATTCCTCAATAAGCTTTATATTTAGAAATTTATTAGGCATTAATCATAAACAAAAAAAGTATAACGTCAAGATAACGGTAATAAATTATTTAAAATTTTAATCTGATAATGTGGGAAACGCTTCTTACCACCTGACCCACAGTGCACAACAGAGTAAAGAGACAGACAGAGAGAGAACGCGAGGTGCTCTCATCCAGAAAGAGAGGTAGAAATTGTCGCTAAAGTTTTACTCCCGCTGTTAGTAATCTATCATGTGCGATCGATCAATTGCGCGCTCTCTTCCTCTCTCCCACTTCCCCAACTCTCACAACCTGGCTCCCGCCGTGAAGATGAGTTTACAAAGTGGGTAAGAGGGAGAGAGAGAGAGAGAGTGAGAGCCAACGGTAGCTCCCAAATCAACTTACTTTTTTCACACACACAATCGCAATCCGCAGCGGGAGAGAGGCGCTTCGAAACGGGGAGCCCGGCCATCAGAGCGCGAGATACGATTTGTGGGGCACTTCATTTGCCGATAAAACGCCAAGCTGTCTCCACCGCCACACGCTGTGCGCTCGCCGCAACAACACAGATACACTGCTCACAAAATTCGGGAACGAGTCACACGCACGTTCCCCCCGCTAAAGTCACATAAATTTTACTTTTCCTTAACTTAACCCAAACAGAAAATATAAAAATTAATCAAAGCATTGTTACAACACAACGCAACACGTTCGATTCTCTTCTTTTGGCGGAGAGACACACAAAAAGTTCCCAAAAGAGGAAGCAACAACAAAAAATGTGCCGCTGCTGTCAAAAGTGAGTAAACGTTATTTTTTTTTTTCGTCTCTCGCTTCTGTTGTTGTTGGTACTATATCCCAGGTTTTGCTGCTCGGTCGGCAAATTACTTGGCTAACATTCCGATATGCGTTTTTCCTTTATTTGTAGCTGCTGGGAAGATTTCTACTGGAACTGCTTCGAGGAGCGTTTCTGCTACGACGAATCGATTGGTAAGTAAAATTCGACTGCGTCTGTAGTTTTTGTTTTTGCTGCTTTAATTGGTCAGTTGACGGTTACCTGTGACTGAGTACACACTCGAGTCACTCACTCACTCACTCACTAACACTCACTTGCACACGCTCGCGTGCACGCACACAGGCACAAGGCCCCACAGGCATAGATCTTGAAACGCACAATGCGACGACGATTTTTTGCGCGATTTAACGTGTTCGGGTTTTGAAATGAATACAAAACGAGAAGGAAAAACAACAAAGTTAAATGGGAATCGAATGAATTTTAGGTTTTTTTTTTAATAGCTTTTTAATGGTTATGGTTACATAAATTAATCCGTCAATTTGAAACAAATTTTCTTCTAAAAGTTGAATTCTTACCAGAGTTTTGATTTTAAGTTGTTAATGAGAAATGATTATTACCCAGAGATATTATTGTTTTAAGTTCAGCTTTATTTGCTTGTTTTATTTGATTTTTTAAAGTCAATATCTCGGATATCCATACATGAATCTGCCACATAAACAAGTTGTTGTTTAAAGTTGTATAGAATTTCAAATATAAATAAACAAAATTTCGCTGACGTAAAGGAAAATATAGCTGACTAAATATTTACACAATATGATTAATATGTTTACTGCAAAACGATTGGAAGAGACTTACATATAGAATGATATCTTAACCACACAATAACTTTAATGCGAGTTAAAGCATACTAAACTTACTATTATAACTTAAATATTTATTTAGAATCCGTTTTTATAGGAAATAAATTTAATAATTTGTCTGATTTATTGCTTTATTAATTACTCAAAAATATTCCCCCGCTTTGTCTTCTTCAGCAAACTACAATCCCGAGGACGACGAGGACTATTTGGCAGCCCATAAGAATGGCCAGATTATTGGACGCATACAGCCAGCCTCGGCGGATAATAATAATTCGCTGACGGTGCCTCAACCGATTTGCGATCAGCCCCAAATGAGGCAACTCGGGCAACACGGCAACTCGGGCTTGGGCCTGAGCCTAATGAGGTACTAATTGACAAATCAAACTCAGAGCTCCGACCGAAACGAGCCAAAGATTCCATCTCGCACTTTGTTTGGAAAGCTGACGATTAGCGATTAATTGGCAAGACGTCGTGATGGCTGACTATTGGCTTTCTTAATTCACATTTATATGTATCTCTCTTCGCTTTTCCATTAGCGCCAAGATCCATGAGGAGGACTATCGTCGGGAGACTCAGATCAATGTGCCCACTCTGGGACCAGAGATCTTGGCGGTGTTTGCCAACTCGCAGATCTTCCAGGACCATCAACCGACCAAGCTGAACCGCATCAGCACAAAGACCTACCTGGCCGGGATACATTCCCCCAATCGCGAAATGCCGACCACGCCGCGTCTCAGCGACCAGGATCGCCTGCTGCGACGTCTGGAAGGTAATGATGGCCCCAGTGGTGCGCACACCCCGCTTTTGGGTGGTGCTGGTAGTGGTAAAGCCAGCGGCAAGAGCACCCGCAGCAGCAGCATCGTCTCCAGCGGCGTGCCCAAGGTCAAGTTCTATCTCAATTGAGCTGAGCCAAGCTGCGATCTGGGTTCTGGGTTCGATGGGTACTTGCAGTATTTGTGCCAAAGATTGTGGAACTCTCGCCAAGCGTATACACAAGAGAGAGTGATCAATATATCGCCAAAATGTGACTTAATATTATTAAACTAATTAGCTGTAAGTGTTTCCGATACCGGGAACAGACACAACGATATGAAATATTCGAAAGAAATGGCAGCGGCAGTTGCTGGTACTTAGTATTGTAGTATTATCTAGACCTGTAAGTAGCCCTACTTAAGTTAAATAAGGCGTATTCAATTTAAGTCTTAATTGTTGGACCTTGTAAATTGTTTAGTCCTAACTAAGAACTAGTAAACAGCTTGAAATTGCATAAAGTTTTTACAACAAAAAATGTATTCGCATGGGTTTCACTGTAGTGATCTTATATGTACTTCCCACAAACTGATAAATCGGTTCTAATAACTGTTTTTATACTGAGAAAGTCTCAGGCTGATAAATCTGTAGAAATATCGATTTGTTTGCCATTAATTATTCATCTCTCCGCTATTTAAGAAGCTTCTGTGACTCATTTTTTTCCATGTAGTGAAGTTTGTACTTTGAACAAATGATTTGTTTTGTCAAGACGGCATTACTCAACAGCTTCGACTTATGGCCACAAACTGTGATCGATTAGACAAACTAGCACTTATTTAAACGTTTTTAAAGATATTTGGCTAAAGCTAATTAATGGCAATGAAAAGCCACAGCAGTTTCTGCCTTTATATAATAGAAACTATTCCTTTTTCCTCAGTGGGAATGGTTTAATTATTAAACAAAGACCATAATAAACTCAATAACCCTAAATAAAATACTCAAAAGTTATTGAAATACAAAAACTTAATTATGATAATTTGTGAGGCAGATTTTACAGAATTTTTCCACAAACTTGACTCATCTCGAAGTCGAAACAGAATAAAAATATGCATTCATTCGAGCCTCCAACAAGGAAGAACGGGAAAAGTTAAATCTGGATCTGAAGCTAAATTTAATTAAGAAGATTATTCGCACTGACGCAGCACCCAGCACCCGACGGCACCGGTTACATCTGGACTTTAAGTACACATACGTCACCATTGCTTATCGCATATGGAGAGGGAGATAAAACCCAAATCCATTTGCAGATCATTTTATGGGCTCTTTGGTTGGGGTAATGATTTATCGTAATTTTCGCAAATTAGGCAATCCGCCTGGCCTATTCCATCAACTGAACGAACCCCGGAACCCAATTAGTCAAATTTCGATTTTCTTATCGCTACCATCGTATATATACAAATGTTAACAACAAATAAACACCGATTGTATATGAATATTTATACGTATATGTTGTGAGGCTCTGCCAAGTTAGGCCAAAATATGCATATGTATATTTTTTCGTATAGATAAGAAGCTAGACGTGCTGGTAATCATTGATTCCTCAGTTTTTCCCAAACTGATAAAGCCGAATTGCTAAGAAACCGTCAATAGTGCTTGACATTGTTTTTTAAAGATTTTATAATCTTTTAAAATATGAATTTTTGTTGAAAGAAAAGCTTCTTAACCTTGGGAAATTATCCTATCATCTATTTTGAACTGAACAATAGATACTCAGTGCTGCCAAATCTCTAAAAAGTTGTTTAGTTTTTTGTTTTGTGAACTGTCTTTATTTATACTTTTTATTTGTACTTAATTGTACACTTGTATGATATCTTGACGACATTTAATTCATCACCTTTATCGCCTCACACGTTGAGGTCTTTTGCACTGAGCGAAACGTTTATGGCCCAATTGGTAACTGGATATTACCCCACCGGCGTCAGGTAGTTTCGTCAGAATGACTCTGGGCTTGTAAAGCCTGACGTCCGTAATCATTGGTTCTGGCGAAATCAAAGGCCAGCTGGAAGCGTTCTATTAGACGTGCCCACAAAGGCAAAACCCCCATCTGTTTGCATTTAAACAGCACGCTTCACGATTTTAGCAGTCATTAGTTTTTATAGTATAAGAAAATATAATGCCTTAAGATTTGTCTTTACTAACTTGTTCCTTCTTAAGATCAAAATACAATTCCAAATACAAGCGAAAATATGTTTAAAGTTACCTCTTCAATAAGTTATTACAAATTGAACACATTCATTTGGTATATAAAACATATTTTTAAGATCATAAATATTGACCGACATCAAACTGATTACGTTATTTTCTTTACTGATTACGTGCGGTTCTCAGCGTATAATGTTTGTCTTTTAATGCATATTTTGCTGACTAAGTGGTTCTACTCATAAATGTCATTCTATTTTTAGAAGTACTGCCATAGCAGGAATTTAGAATGAGAATAAATTTCTGAATACTTTAAAAAATAACTAATAAATATAAAAAAACATGCTGAGATATAGTTAGTTAATTTGGTACTTGATTCCGATTCAAAAGTTTTCCATTAGCCTTGCCAGGGGCCAACATTTTATCTGTACCATATCTTACTATCTGTCATGAACTCAACCTTATCTTATTTGGCAGCCTTTCATGCGATTTACTTGTCATCTGCTTGTCCACCTCTTTTAGCGTGAATATTAAGGCCATGTCTATAGGTACTACCCTTAAAAAACATATATTGTTATAAAGGAATCTTGATAAAAGAATCTGCTCTCTAGGCTGTGTAGGATCTTGATTAAGAGTAATTATTTTTCGGAGAAGAGTTTATTTGTTGAACCTTTATCAAGATTCATGTTATCGTTCAAATTAAAAATGAATTCAATCTTTATTTATTGGCCAACAAGAAACCAAATCAGGAGGGAATCTTTTCATTTTCAAGTCCATAAAATGCGCATCAAGAATACATATTTGCTTTACAATCCTATCAACAATATAACTAAAAATGTGGTATTTACCTGGATGCTATATACCTTTTAAGATAATTAGCTTTACTCATATAAATATTTGTATTGATAAAGTGATTAAGAGCAAACATGTAATACACTGTAAGAGTAAACAATTATTAAGTTGAATACATATTTTTACAAGATTACGTAATAGTAATTTAGGAAATGCCTCATTTTTTATCTTTACTTTAACTATAACCATTGCCTTTTTACAGGAGATGCAATCGATTCGAAGACGGGATCGCCTGAGAAACGGATCACATTCACCCTGGCCCCCAGTTCACCCGAAAGCTCGCCGTCGGGCAGCCAAACGACCCTCAGCCCCAAGAAGTTCGAGGCCATAGCCGAGGAGGAGAAGGAGGACGAGAAGGCTGATGAGCAGCAGGAGGAAGATGAGGCCGTGGAGGAGGTGGTGCTGCGACCACGCCTCATTGACCGACATCCGCACTTGTTGGCCAATCCCAGTGGCCTGACCACCACACCCAAACGCATCCTGCGGTCCGCCAAGAGTGTCCCTCACATGAACGTCCTGTCGGCGGCCAGTGAGACGGACATATTCTCGATAAGCGGCACTGTGACCGGAAGCAGCCAGATCAGCATGACGCCCGAGGTGCCCTCGATCTCGTTCAGCAACCTGCCGAAGAACTACGAGGACACGCCCACCATCGAGAAGTACCGAGTGTCCCAGAGTCTCTACTCCATCCAGACGGCGAATGCGGCGCGGGCCACCCAATATGACTACTCTATGCCGCGCTACTTCCGCCGATCTGCAATGCTAATGACCCAGAGTTCAGAGGTCCTGCCGGGTGCCACTTCATTGGCCTCCATGTCACCGTCGATGGCCTCATCATCCGCCTCGCCGGGCTCCTCCAAGGACGAGATTCGGCGGCCGGAAAAGGAAAAGAGCAAGCGTCTCCAGAGACTCCGTGGAAATCTGCCGCCCCTACTCATCCATTCCGTGTCCTTCAAGCGCAATCGCGACGAGGGCAAGCAGGTGGACTAGGCCTACTCCATATTACCATAAATGTATCTACTTGTTGACTTCTTCGTGTACACTTTAACTGTTTTTAATGTCTTAGCTTAAGGCCTTGTCCGTCCACACAGTATTCGGTTGTACTTCATTTTGCGTTTATGATTGATATTGCGAACAAAATTGTACTTTTACCCCAAATAAATTTTGTCTAAATAAAAGGCTTTAAGTATTTTGTTATTTATTATGCGATCAGGGTGTCTTTTGGAGCACCGCTTACAAAAAAAGCATTTTTGATACAAAAAACTGTACTACACTCCCCGACGGGGAATTGAACCCCGGTCTCCCGCGTGACAGGCGGGGATACTAACCACTATACTATCGAGGATGTGCCTTATGTGGCGTTCAAATTAATCATGCGCAATAGAGACTGGACATCTTCTATCTCTTTTACTCCTTCCAAGTAAGCGTTAGAACAGGGGAGTGAAAATAAAACAAGTGCTGAACGACCTCTTCAACCTCAAATAGCTATTTGGGCACGAGGCTGGCAACATCCTCGATAGTATAGTGGTTAGTATCCCCGCCTGTCACGCGGGAGACCGGGGTTCAATTNGGGGAGAATGTTAAATTCTATTTTAAAATGGAGCCGTTTTAATTATAAGAAAATAGTTTTAAACTTTTAATTTAAAAAATTAATTAATTACTACATTCAATATTATTCAAAAGAATTAAGCAAAAAACATATGGAAATAAAAGCGGCCCTTGCAACTAGTTTGCCAAACAAAATGAAATTAACTTTAAAGTTCTTATGGATAAAGTCCATACGGTTCCCGAAACAAGATCACTTAATATGGAAGACAGACATTGACTTTGCTGTTGTGAAAAATATTTTTATAAAATTAATTGGAAACAATAGCATTATTGCAGACATTTAAATACAAATTTCCAAAAAATCAATTGTTACATTCTCCCCGACGGGGAATTGAACCCCGGTCTCCCGCGTGACAGGCGGGGATACTAACCACTATACTATCGAGGATGTTGCACGCGTCCTGTCTAAATAATTATTAAAGCCTCAGTAGGTGGTTAACAATTTCCGCACCGCCAATGTTTCTATTCCATTTGTTTCATGGCTACTCTCGTCTTAGAACGAAAGAAAGAGATGGAAGATATCTTGTCTCTTTTGCGCTTAATACATTTTGGCTCTTGGAGGTGGATATCCTCGATAGTATAGTGGTTAGTATCCCCGCCTGTCACGCGGGAGACCGGGGTTCAATTCCCCGTCGGGGAGANACGCGGGAGACCGGGGTTCAATTCCCCGTCGGGGAGGGATGGTAAACTCTTTTTTACTATTATTTCGAAACAAAAATACTCGACAATGGTCGACGTCGGGTAATGTTCTTTACAGTGCGTAATCTTTTAGTAGTTTGCGCGCCTGTCTTATAATCTCGCATGCAATCTTTTGATTTATTTTAAATGGAAGGTTAAAGTTAAAAATAAAATTAATAAAAATTAACATTCTCTCCCCGACGGGGAATTGAACCCCGGTCTCCCGCGTGACAGGCGGGGATACTAACCACTATACTATCGAGGATGTTGTTTGCAGATTGGCCAAATTGATGTTTTGTGGTTTATCTTTTTAAATTCGATTACCTGATGGATTCTTTTCATTTCTTCTTTTGATAAGGTTTCTTGTCAAGTTCCAATCCGGATTCGACCGATTGCAAAATGACCCGTTATCTTTAAAACTAAATCATATTTTTGATATCTATACAAAGATCGGCCAAAAGTACTATTATATTGAACATCATGATACTCTTGATTGGTTTGGGACAATGGATCAATGTTAGAGGCGGGACATTTAGCAAATATTGTGAGTTTAAGGGTGTGGGAGGATCTGAAGAAGAACTAGAGTGGGAAGAAGAGCTATTGGGTGGACATTAGCAAACAAGAACAAGAGGGAGCATTTTTGTCGAATATCTCTGGAAATAATGCTATGATACCAACAAAGGGGATGGACTTTATATCCCTGAAGACTGCGTAGGTCTGCATAAAAATGTAAAATAAACTTATATTAATAAAATAAACGTTATGCGGCAATTTGAATAATTTTAGAGTTGTCAGTCCCTAATGAGATATTCAAGTGTGACCATCTGCCGTGGAGGAGAAAGCCCCGAGACTCTGGCGAGTTTGAACAATGCTCAATTCAAGCCCATAAAAAAGTTTAATTTTTATATATTGCATTGATGTTGTCGCAGTTATTTGTGAACATTTTTATTATTATATATAGTAAAAGTTATCTTGGGTACTAGGAGCATTACCCTCTAAGGCCTACATATATATATATATATATAGTTATAGAAGAAAATGCCAAATATATAAATAAGATGTTTAAGTTAAATGTATTAAAAGGAACACTAAGGTTAATTTTTTAGTCTAATGGTATTTCAATTGTTTATGTTGAGACTGAAATAGTAGTTTTAGGTATTTATTCTTGGCCCGGATAGTATTTTTTATAGTTATCGGTGCGGTCACGCTGGTTGGCCATTAAGTTCTCATCCATAAGATATATTTATAAAAAAAATAAGTGCAAAATACCGAATTTTTTATGCAAAGCTTAAGAAAAGGAATACCTTAACAATGCGTGTGTGTGTGTGTGTTTGTGCGCATTGAAAAGAACCTTTTGTAAATTATAAATAAACCAATACATATAAACTGCCGGCAAAAACAGAGAGCGCACATATTATCTGACCTGATAAAGAGAAAAGGGCGACAGGAGAGAGCAAAGTGTGTAGAGTTGCCAGGTGCTCGTTGAGCACAATATTCAAAAGCGGTACAATTTGAATGCATTATTTGAGAATTTAATCCAGTTTTACTTTTTTATCTGCTATAGCTTTTTTTAGAGTGTTAGTTGCTCAATAATTTTATATTTTTAGTTTCTCACATTTTTATTGGTTTATTTACGTTACTGCTGCACGTGTAGTTGATTTGAGAGTTCGTTGCCACAAAAAAAAAAGGTTCGCCCTTGACACGCGCAGTCTCACCCGCGCCCACTGAGAGCGGAACGATGGTCGTGGTCACTCTCTCTCACTCTCTGTTGCCCAATGAGAGTATCTTCATAACTGTTAACCAATTTAACTCTAGCAAGAGGTTAAATACCTTTCAATATTTTTTATATTCGCATATTCTAGATCCCATTTAAGCTATAAACTCATAAGCTATAAACTAACTAAAATCCGAATCGACCCCAGATTCAAAAACTTTTAAACCGATATTTCTATTATTTTTGTATATATTGTATGTAATATTAACAGGGTTTCGAAACAACGGAAACGAGACTTAACATTCGCGGAGAATGAATTAGTGAGGGTATTCAAGAGAGAGAGAGAGAGATTTACAGAGAGGAGAGCGTATTGGAGAACTCACTGCCAACGAAAATCTATTTAAGCACCCGCACTTTTCCTCTCTTTTCATTCGATTTTCGTCCGCGCTGTTTTCCCGTTGTCAGAAAATTACAAAAAAAAAAACAACGTTATTCGGATAATTCGCCGGGATAAATATCACAAAATGATATTGGATTTATAGTAAAAATATTGTTTTCGTGATATTTTGTTGTGGACTTTTTTGCCGATCCAATGGTTGGTCGCTCGTGAAAATACAATATCTTTTACGACTAAATCGGGTTGATAAACAAAAGCAAAATCTGGTCGCGCAATTGTGAATCCCATAGTCTTATTGTGTACTTTAATTATTTATTGGGTAATTGCCCAATTTGCCACAGCAAACATGTGCAATTGCGTGTTAGTGTGAGTGCATGCATGTGTGTAACAATAATAAAGGCCGCAAATTGGCAAAAGTTGTTAAAAGCAAACAAAAAACAACAAATTGAAAAACGAAAAAAAAAGTGAAATGAAAGAAGAAAAAAGTGAAAAGTTTAAGCCGCAACAGCATGGGACAAGAGCAAATCCAACAACAAATTATAAAGTTTCGGCAGTTTTTCCAGATATTTTTCATTGATTTTTCGGCTGGCGCGCACACCTCCTGTGAGGGAGCAAGAGAGAAGAGAGACAGGGGCGGGAGAGAGAGGTGGCAAGAGAGCGCGGCTTTTGTCTTCTGTTTTGTGTATGTTTTGGAAATGGAACGCGCTCTCTCTCTTTCTCGGTGGATTATCCTTTTTATATTTTGTTTATTTCTCTATTTTCCTGGCCACGTTTTGTGCTCACCATTCGTTTCGCTGCATTTCATTCTCGCGGCGTTTCAAATTGGCCACACACAAAGCAGAGAGAGAGAGTGAGAGCGGGAGAGCGAGAGCAGCTGCCTATGTAAATTGCCACCTCACACTCGCTCTCACATAACCCCCCGCAGAATGTTTTCTGGCTCTGCCTCATGTCCCCCATTCGCATCTCTCTGCTCGTTATCCTTTGTCCGCTGCGCGTTGCCAACCAGTCGAAAAAAAGAAACTGCGGTTGTCATAATAAGAGAAATAATTTTGATAAAAAGAAAATGTGAAAAAGAACTGCATTTTAACAAATAATTAATTCCAAGCGATTTACAATTACGAAGAGTACTGAGTCGGGGAAATTATTTATTTTGCATTTATTTTATTTGATGTAACGATTTTGGTTTTATTAAGTTTTATTGATTAGTAAAATGTGTGTATAACGCTCAAGGAACAATATAAATTGTTTTCTGAACAGCGTACACTTAGTTAAAAGTTTAAAATACAAAAAACTCAATAGAAATGGTTGTTCAAAAGTATGCAATGAAATATTCAAACTTGGAAATTTCCTTTCCGCCGTGACTTCCTTGAAATGATAAAATCTTCGATTCGTAGTCTCCGAAATAGTGCTCGCGGCTTAAACTTTTTTTTTTTAATATTCCCAGCCTAATTCAGTGTCCTTTCTATTTCCTCCACACAGTTTTTAAAGCAGACACTAAAGTGAAACCGATACAAATTGTGAAAAGCCAAGAAACCAAGTGAAAATATGCTCTGAAAGAAAAGCTGAAGAGGTGGACGCATGCATCCATAGCATACTTATCGCATAAAAGTCAGCAACGGGAGTTTGTGCGATCCGATAACGGATTACTGTAATCGCCGTCGCGTTAATTCGACTTCTTCGCCGCTCCGCATCCGTCTCGCCCCGCCCCGACTCCCGTTAACCGTCTGTGTGTGTGTGAATTTCCGTTCGCGTGCGTGTGTGTGTTGTTAGTCTGTCTCTCTCTGTACATATGTACAATATTTGTCGTCGTCGTCGTACATCGTTGTTGTTGTTGTTGCTGTTATCTTGCATTCATCTGCGCCTAAAGTAAATATAAAAAATTTGTGTTCTTCGGTGTTGTCTCGTGTAAGTGTCTATAGTTTGTTTAAGTACGACAAGCGATCGGTGAGAATAAAAAAGAAATATTACCCAAGAAATCAGCTGTGTGTGTGTGCGGTCTAATCGATAATATCGCTATCAACAACAACAACATCAAGCAATCAATCAACGTCAGCGAACAACTAACAGAGGAATTACTGAGACCTAACCCTAACAATATTCGTAATCTTCAGAGGTCACTTCTACGTGGACACCGATCTACAATATTTCCACCCATTCAAAGAGAATTCAGCAGCAAAACTACGATCTATTCAGTTGCGGACACTATTTGAAATGGTGAGTTTTAGTGTATAAAACTTATTAAAAATATTTGAGAATTGGTGCTCTCATAGTTAAAGGATCAAGCTGAATAGCAGCTATGCCACAGAAATCGCTGTAGATTTGAAATTTTGAAATGGACCCCAAAGTATTTAACAAAATATTTTGTAGGCTTTAGATTTATTCTAATTTTGGGTGTTTTCTAAGGATTTAGCATTTGTAGGATACTTTTATTAACAATTTTAATTGAAATTCACAATACATTAGGTTAAGAGAGATTCTGTTTTTCTCTTCTCAGTTATAATTTGTTTAATTTCAAAGGTATTTACTGTGATTTCATTCCTATTTTACCGAACTTAGATTTGCAAATCAAATTATATTAACTATTTATTATAACTAGTGAATCGAATGACATTTAGGTTCAGAGTATGCCAAAACTGTAGTGATATTCCAAAATGTGATTTAGATTGATCCAATTGGTGAATTGTGGTTTCAAATTCAGTTGTTTTAACTTAGAATACGTAAACATATATTTTCTGCAAAATCAGAAACAGAAATTAAGATTACACGAGACACATTGGAAATTGAAATTGCGAATGTGACGTCAACGGTATTTTCGATAGCCTGAATCCTTTTTCCTGGACATGCCAGGCCATCTATATTTGGTTCACGTTCAGCCCTTTCCAATGTCCTTTTAGGGATCAAGATGAGCAGATTTCAGAAGGAAACTATTTTAGCTTTGGGTATTTGCGTAGGCCACACACACGACATCATAGGTGCGAGTGGAACGGGCATAGAGTTAGACTCATTAGGACGAAATGCATTTTGCAGACGAAGACCCACGAACACACACAAACGCACACTAGCTCGGATTGTACCCACAACAGGAGATATCTGAGCTCAGACACAGATACAAAACAGAGCAATTTCCATTTGAAATGTAAACAAAGCATGCTGATACCCGCACAGTGGAACAGATGATAGGGCAATCGGAGTGGCAAAGGCAAACCGACCACTTAAGAAGCGACTACACAGAGACCGCAGGAAATACATAAAGTAAACTGAAGATGAGGATAATTCGAATCGCAATTCGGAAACATTTCCCTGGCCTTTCTTAGGGAAGAAAAGCATGTATTTATTGGCTTTTCTCTGTTACAAAACGCTGGCAATTCAAACTGGAAGAAAGATTCTCTTCTCTATCTGTTTTTTATGCATATCAATTAGGTAGGTTGCCGATTTCCCAGTTGTAATCTGTTCTTTTCTATTTTCTCTACTGTCTTTCACTCCTCTCCCCATTGTTATCGCTGCGTGATACATTTTCTATCTGAGACATGGCCATCGTCATCTCTTTTGATGGTTTTAGTCGCTTAATCGCTGGAATTTTCAGACATTTAACAGATAGCTCGATACACTAATCCCCTGTTTAGTCTAATGGGATTTTTTGAATTTTTTATAGCTGTTATTTGAAGCTCTTGTAATAGCTTGAAATATAATATTGAAAAATAATATTTCAAACAAAAAAGAATCGAATTTAAGTAAAGATAAAAGACTAAATAAATTTATAGTTTGTGCTCTCCATATTATCATCTATAATTACCTGTAACTACTTGATTAACAATCACTTAACTCCCATTGTGCCATTCCTCTTAGGTATTGGCTGTGGTTAAGCCCAGTCCGGGACTTCTGCCTTTAAACCTCCTTCCACGCTAGGCCAATGTAGTATCTAAGCTATGTATCTAAGTATAACCAAAGAAGCCCGTATGTTTTGTATTATGTTACACAAATATTTAAGCTGCCTTAAGTAGATACAACGAAACGCGTTTAAGATACACAAATATAGAAAGAAAGACCCCAGGAAAAGCGCAACAACAACAGCAACTATGCCATCGTCTCGGAAGGAAAAGTTACATTTAAGTTGAATGTGCGGGTGGTGCTGAGCTCAGTGGGAGGTGGAAATCCACAGTTCCCCCCACCACCACCTCTACCAAAAAACTAGAAAAGCCAAAGTCGTGCTGCAAGTTATCACTAGCCATGATATTGGATGAACGGACCAGCATGTAGATCGATTATCCGGCAAAAGGCGTTCCTCGGAGCTGCCACCCAAAAATGTCAAAAAAGCTAAATACATAAAAACAATTGGAATTTTAGTTGGTTTCATGCCAGGAAAAATGCATACATAAACATAAATTTTCACTCAGCTAACACAAAGAATACACATTTTTATATATTTTTCAATTATTTATTGAAATAATCAATATTTTAAGGGAAGCGAAACAATCCATATTTATTAAAGTTAAATATTCATTAGGACCTTTTTAGGCCACATTATTAACACCTTTAAACTCAGAAATATTAGATTTCTTAAATAAAATAGCATAACATATTAATTTTTTAATATTTTGGTGTTTTTATAATTTGTTTTCCTTATTTGACTGCAGGAATAGTAGTGGTAACCATATCATCACTGACTGCCCGGGCACAGTTCGCTTTTTCCTTTTTAGTATCTAACTGGTTGGTTGGGCATTTTGTTAGCTGATTCTGGTCTTATTTCTTTTTTTTTTGCCATGTTTACTATTTGTATAAGTCGTCTGGCAATGCTCTGCTTTTTGCTGTTGTCTGTCGATACTTTTTTCCCTCGCTTTGTTATCCATTGATACGCATATCGTTTGCCATTTGCCTCCACCCTGAACCAATTCTATTCAATTTCTACGATTTCATCTCGGCCAGACTAAGTTGGCAGTAGCAGGCAACAAAATAGGAGTTGGCATCCAAGAGATACTTTTTCTAGTTTATCCCTCTAACCCACGCCCCAAGGCAAATCCTCATCCTTATGCTAATAAATTTCAATAAATTCATGAATTATTTTACGGCCTAAATCTCTGTCGCTTGTTTTCTATTCATGCACTGTAGGAAAAACTTGGATACCAAAAAAAGCAAAATGTAAATGTAAACTAGGAGCTTAAGAAAAGTTAAACTAGGAGCTAAAAAAATATAAATTTGGAGCTAAAACAATGTAAACTAGCAGCTTAAAAAAACAGTTTAAGTAAAAATAAAGTTGGAAAGTTTTCAGGAGGTATTTTACATACTTTGGATAGATACATATTTTTATTTTCTATAAAGTAATATCTAGCAAATAAATATTATAGCAAATATGATTTTTTTTCTGAATAATAAAGACAAATAAATGTAAACACTTTCCAATTAACCCTATCTTTTGAATACTATTTCTCCAAGTGCATATTGGTATCTCATGCCTTTTCTATCCTGCTGCTTCTGTAATCTGAATAATACGCCATGCAGTTACAGTTACTTTTACCAGAATTTATAGCACACAACACCCACAGAAACAGGCTAGGAATAACAATGGACGGCCCTATAGTGTTTTGTACTAATCAAGATGCACGATTTACTTTACCTTTATATTGCCTGATGTGTTCGTTTTAACCATTAAGCTTTATAGAGATTATGAAGTAGTGTTAAGCTCATAAAAATCAATAAGTGTACGGGAACATAGCATTGAATAACTTCTGAAATTATATTTATAATAATTAAAATTCAAGTCAAGGTTATTAGCTATAGATACATAGCTGTCCAGTCTGCGCACAAACTTTCTAATTAAACAAAAAAATAGTATAGAAAGGACACACATTGCCAAGGACTATATCGATTATTCCAAGGTTATAAAAATAGTGCCATATACCATTTATTTGATTATCATCATTCCTCTGTGTCAACGTCGCTAATATAAAATACGACGCAAACAAAAAACGAAATTTTGGGTAAACAACAAAGCAGAACAAACATTAATAAAGTGAAGCGAACGAAAAAAAAACAAACAGCGACGGGGAAATAAAAAAATAAAATATTCATCACCTGCCGTGTTGACCAAATTAAGCTCGCAAGTGGCTGACTGACCAAAAATGATTGATTTAATGACGCTATCATTGACACTCGGGTCCGGGCCCCTTTCTCGACCGCTCCTCGCCTAGATTTGGATAATCTTAGGGGATTGGCAGGAGCTAATGGAATAAGTTTAATTAAATCGAAAAAAAATAAGGGGAAAAGTTTAGTGGTTGGCTTCTTAAATTTGTGACTAGATTTTGTTGTATACTAAGCGAAGTTTAGAAAGAAATTATATGTGGTATTTAACTCCTTCAACTTTTAAAATGCAATATCCTTTTTTTTTCCCTAATTCGCTTACTTGATTTACTTATTGTTTATTTTGTCCAATTGTTTTCTGGGCATAATTAAGTTGCGAAAAAAAAAACAATAAGAGCAACAATCATGAAATACCATTATTTACAACAGTATGTAGCTTAAAGATAAATCATTCATGTATATAATCAGATACAGTGTTTAGTTTCCCGCCCGTATAAAGTTTGGTTCACCCGCAATGGAGATTATTTTGAGGGAGACAATAAAATAGTAATTAAAATTTTCACATAATATAACATTGCTCACACGCTAAAAAAATCTGAATATGTGATTAATTTCTTAATTAAATTATAATTAAAGTTTTTTTTTCATTAAATAGCTTTTCATTTTGGCCCTTATCCCCCATTCTCTTCCTGACCTTAACTCTTCGGATAACCCAGTCGCGTGTGAAAAGTTAATTGAACAAGTGAGCAAACAACAAAAGGAGCGGCTATTGTTTTTTATGGCTTACTTTTCAGTAAACCTATTTAATGTTATCAGTGCGCTTAAATTTATTATTAAAATTATATATTTTTCTCTCTGCAGTTAAGAAACGGAAAGTTTTAAAGCAGTTTTTCAATATAATAAAGTGAGCTTCCAATTAATTAAGTCAAATTAAATCCTAACTGAGGTTAATAAAAATCTACAAATAAATCAGATAATGCTATTGTTAAAATGAAAACAATTTACATAACAATATACGGTGTAAATAGTGCGTACATGTTTCTATAAATTATTTAAATGGATTGAATTTCTAATTAAACTCAATAACATATAAACAGAGATAAATTCAATTGACAAATTACATGGGCTTGGGGAAAGGGGGGTCGGAGCCCGGATTGCAATCCCTAATGGGATAGGTCACAGTGGAAGCCACATCAAGTGGAAATTACAATTTGTTCATGCATTTTCCAGAGTCTGTTTGTCTGCTTTTATTTGTTTTTTATTTAATTATTTATTGATTTTTCAATGGCTTAAATGATGGTCAAATTAAAAACATGTTTACATGCGTACTTTACTCTATTATATTTTGTATTTACTCTATTACATATATTATGTATATCATTTTTAATTAAAATATGAAATTAACTTAAAAAATTGAATTATTTTGACAGCATTATAGTTTAACCTTTCTCGCTTAACTCATTGATTTGTCATTCGCAGATTCAAAGTGCATAACAATTTTTCATTAAAATTCTTTATTTTCATTGCTCATGGAATTTTTAACGTAAAGAATTTAGTTATTATGAAAAATAGCAGGAAAGCATACAAATATAAATTTTCCATGAGCAGAAAAACGGTAATAGTGATAAACGAAATTCGAATAAAAAGCAGTTCATAATTTGAATGGTTCTGGCCATGGCCCTGGGTCTGGGCCTGGGTCTGAAGCGTGGCGAAACTGCGATAAAAAGGCTCTAAATAAATAAACGCAAATGCACAAACACACACACTTACACAGGCCTATATACACAGACACCCAGCGAATTTGGCGTTAAAACTATAAAAACCAAAGAACACAAATTTCCAGCAATTAAAAATTCAATGTTTGCCATTTTTTACCGCACCCATTTATACATATATACATTTATATATATGCGAATTTTTTGCACTCTCCCTTATTTGCATACAATTTTCATGGAGTTTGCTTTATACTTGGTTTATTATTTTTCGCCCGCGATTTTTCTTCCACATTTATTGATATTATAAATTATGGGTTGTGCGAATTATGAAAAATCCTTTTATACGCGCGTTCGCTTCATCCGGAGTTAAATTTTCAGGTTTACGATTATATTAGCAGGCTATGCTCACGGTTTTATGCTACTTTTAATCGCAGATGATGTTTAAAAAACTTTTTTTCAGTGGATTTTATATGCAGTGGTTAAATGAAGTGAGAAATAATGATAAAATTATACCATTTTTTATTGTTTATTGATTATATTCGAAAAGGGAATTTTTCTAAGAAGAAAATATTATTTTAAATGTTCAGAAAAAATAATATATATAATTATATACTAAAATATATTACAAAAAAATAACTGCTGGTATAAAAAAGCTGATAAGTAGCATAAGTTCTTCTTTTCAAAAAAATTTAATTTTGTAAAGCATTTCTAAAAAGAGAAAAAGTTAAATGAAAAAAAAAAAATAATAACTGGTATTATAAAAATGCTGTTAAGTTGCATAAATTCTTCATATATATTTTTAAATTTTAAATTTAAAAATATTTAATTACAACACCTTGATTAAGGAAACTGACCAGACCCCTTAAGTTATTCATAAGATCCTTCACTTATATATTCAAAAAATTTATTTTAATAATTTTAGCCTTGAAATGGTTCAAGCTGTCAAATGAGCAATGCAAAAAAAAAAAAGAACAGAAGTAGACCTCTTTGCGAAATGAAAAACAACGTCGATTATTTGCCACAAGCATCATTAACAACGAGCATACACAGAAAAAGGGCCGAACCCCGAAAAAATATATATTCCCTTAATGCAATACCCTCATTTGCATGATGAGGGAAGAACAACCCTTGAGAGGGAAGGAAATTCGGGTTTGGGCTCTCGCCGGTTAAAGTGCACTCAACGCTGAAAGTTGCGACAGCTGCAAATTGAACTTTTTTGGGAATCATTGCAGGGAATTTTCTTTTCCAGCGTTGCCTCCATTTTTTTGCTTTGGATGGTTAGCCTGGGGCAGCGCCACCGCATTTAACCCATGAGCGTCCGTTGCTAGCGCTTGGCATAATTGGGTTAAGGCCGAGAGCAAAGCGCCAAGATGGAAAATTGTGTGCATAAATAAGGTATGAGGGGGAGGGAGAGAATTGAGCTTCATTTGGTCTATTTCATCTCAATTAAAATTGAAATTCAAATTTAAATTGAAAATGTAAATTCCACTCGTTCAGGCTCTCCTTTGGACTGCCTGGCGAATCCTCTACGAACATCCTGCACCGGCTTGTGGTAGTTTTTGTTCTTGGCTGCTCATCTAATGGGGGCACAATTTGTTGAGCAAAAGTTATAAAATTAACACTTAAATGCTTCCAGATGTGAGCCTTTCCTCCTGCTCTTCCGGTGTGTGTGTTGTGTGTGTGGATTGCATGGCCAAATAGATTTGGATTTGACACATGTTGTGCCAATGTACGGACCATTAGGGTCGCCAAATGTTGCCCTGGCAAAATCTAATAACAATATATTGTTCTTTGCCAATTGGCCAAAAACAACACAGACTTAAGGCCCTCACATTCATACATTATTTAATCGATATGTCAATCAGTTTGAGGGAGAATTGTAAACGATATTTGATATCTCAATCAGAAGGTAACAAGAAAGGCCATTAAATTATATTTAATTGTATATTAAGCTGGGTGAAATGCTTATAATTTCTTCACATTTTAGTTATAATTAAATTCCATAATTTATATGCTATTAACAAAAGAATAAATAATTTGTAATTTGATTGCTTTAAATTTTATTATTACATACGTGTATTTATATATATATTTTAAAACCTAAATTATCATAATTTATTTTTCTTAGAGAGGTAGTTGCCGATAAAGTTTTAAAAACAAAACCTAAAGTGGTAAAGGTAAAAGTTTTAGTTTATAAACGTAGATAGTCCACAAAATTTGACTTTAAAAATATATACAAAACATTAAGTAATTCAAAACATTTTTTATATAAAGTCCCGCAAAATTTTTGGGACTAGCTACTTACAAATAAATAAAAAAAGGAGTCAAAGTGAAAGGTAGGGGGTACAAAATCAGAAAAGTAGAAGCAAGCCAAAGGAAAAGAAGACAAGCCTCTGCAAATGGGAAACTTTTCTTTTAAAAAGTTACGTACACTGGATGACACTTCTGCGTTAAGGGGGGGTGATGAGCGGGGGAGGTGGACAGTGGAAGTCTTGCCCAGATGTTGCCAGGAAAACATTAAAAGTGCAACGCCGGCGAAAACTTATTTACTTTTTCACATTTCGCAGCACTTGACTGCCCCGGATGCGGCTTTTCAATTTCACCCCCAAATACGCCTTATTACGACACTTCCCCCCTCTCCAGGCATTGCATTTCTCGTAGAACCAGTCTAGAAAGTCTATACACAGAAAAATTGATCAGATTCTGAAATATAAATAAATATAATAATTAAGTTAAATAAGAAACGTCTAACACATAGTGAGAAAACATTGTCGTATTTACCTCTATATCCTTTTATATCATTTTTATATATATTTTTTTAATTTTAAGGGCTTATTTCATTTTTTATATTTTTATAATCTTTTATATTTATTCTATCCTTTAGTCAATTAAATATATATTATATATTTATAGTGCTAAATAAACCATTTCTTTATTTGAAAAAAAAAAGGCAACCGAAGTTTACCCTTCCTTAAAGTCTTTTTTGCCAGTAAAAAAACATTGTCGTTTGCACCTTATACCGTTTTATATTATATTTATTTATTTTTTGTTAATTTATTTGGCTTATTTGATTTTTAATATATTTATAAAGCTGTCCCTGTAAGATGCCAGATCGTTCCATCCTTTAGTCAGTTAAATATTATACTTAATATAGTGCTAAATAAACCATTCCTTTATTTGAAAAAAAAGGGAACTGAAGTTAATCCTTCCTTAAAGTCTTCTTACAGAGTTGTCTGCTATACATACGAATTGTTTTCCGTGTACTGTGTGGCGTCAGTGTATTGGTGAACTGTATCTACTTGACAAGTTTGAAATTTCAATTAAAATCATTTGAACTGCGGCTGGCCTTCTTGGGTCGGTCCCTGGTAATGAGTGGGCGGCGGGCCACCGTTAATGGCATCTTAGTTGATGCAGCCAACGTTTGCTGACTCTATCTGTTTTGTGTGCGTGTTGCTGGTTGCCAATGTTGTCTGTTGGCAAGTTTTGCGGATCCAAAAGGTAACGAAGACCGCTGACAGTCCATTTTCCACAGTGGCTCAAAGAGGTGCCAAAAATAGAGTGAGCTAACAGAGTTCCAATACCAATATTGCTTTCGTGACTCATGGGACATGAGAAATGTAGTATTTTTAGGGACTTATTTTGCCTTAGATTGATTTGGCTTTTGATGGTTATCAATAATAAGTAAGGAAGTTTGCCTCGATACATAAATTTCTATTGGCTTATTTTGACCTTAGCTTTAATCTCAATTAAAATTCCTATTTTTCTGGGAGTCTTGACCCTGCTAAGAACCACTGTGCACGTACTATTACTCCTATCAGTGCGGCATTCGGTACTTAATGGGTACGAGGACAGGGTCAGCCACGTTGACAGCTCCGCTGGCTTTTGGTGGGAGAATGTGGTGGCGATACTGAACCCGGGGATGGAATGGCACAATTGGTAGCCTCCCTTAGCCATGGAATGGGGCTACAGAGCATGGCTGTGGCACATACCACGGTGGTGGTCCACTGGCCAAGTGCAGTGGCTGTTATTGCATATCTCTCCTCGGCGAGGATTCCTCTCCAGAGCGCGGGGGTCAAGCAAATTGTGCCGTCGTTGTCGCCGTCGCTGGCCAAACGGAAAATGTCTTCATCTTCATCAATCAAAGCCCTGGCATCTGACACTCGAGTCACTCATGCAGTCACTCAGCTCAATTCAATTCCCAGAGACAATGCACCCTTCGGCCGCCCTCTCCTCTCAGTTGGTTGCCGTCTTGTTGCTAAATTTCAATTGCAAGTCCAACAACTAAGTGCATCAAGTCAACTTTCCAGCCACATAAATGAAATTTCCTCCGCAGCAGCAGCTCCTAGTCGTCTTCAGTTAAATTGTTTTCACTCATTTT
Organism: Drosophila pectinifera; assembly: GCA_008042775.1. Classification (NCBI taxonomy): domain Eukaryota; kingdom Metazoa; phylum Arthropoda; class Insecta; order Diptera; family Drosophilidae; genus Drosophila; species Drosophila pectinifera. The sequence goes on from VNKC01002696.1 coordinate 115,860, forward strand.
GTTCCGTTCAAGTCAGGGAAACTTACAAAAAAAGGTTATAAACATATATAACACAAAATAAATCGTTGAATTAAAGAGATTATCAAAACACCATTTAAATGTAGAGTGAGGATTGACTAGAAAGCAAAGGAAATTAAGATTTTCTACAATTATTAAGTAACTAGACTCGATTAATCATTAAATAAAGCAAATCAAGTATTAAAAGTTCCCCATATAGTGATGCTTAAATGTCTGAAGGGGGGATATTATATATAAATGTATATAAATATTATCTTCCATAGATATTAATAGTTCTAGCAACTTTAAATAAGATTTATCCCCTTATAGGGCTGCCCCTTAAGCCTCCCTTTTGGCAAAATTTCCCTGGCTTTTGGTTATGTCATCAGCTGACATTGTGTGGTTGATGCCACACCCCTCCGCCACCGTCACTCTTCCCCCCTTCCCCCCGCTGGCTTTATCTCCTGCTGCTGCAGCTCGGCATGGTGCCTGTAATATGTATTATTCGGGAGTGTGTGCGACCACCAGCCGCATTTCCGTCGAGATACCCCCATATCTTCCCCCAGACAGCTGGCTGTCATTTGGGGTCCAGGTCTCCGGGTCTCTCTGGCTGCTGCCGTTGCTGCTGCTTAATTATTACAGCATAAATTATCGGCATCTTGAGATGCTGCTGCCAGAAGAGCGCTGAGTATGATTCACTCACTTAATGTAGCCCAAAGTCTCGATTTGCATACTAAGAGGCTTTTGTCGGTGGTCAAACCTCCCCAAACCCCTTCTGCTGCTGCTGCTGCTGCAGATAACACTGGCGTACACACGAACACATAATTCTTGGCTTTGTTTGTTGGAATTTATTGAAATTGATTTCGTTCACCTTCCCGTGTCCCGTGTCCCGTGTCTCCTTAGCTGCTTTTTTTTTATCGACCCTGCGAGTGGCTCTGGGACATTACATTCGATCATTTAGGCCGAGGCGGCACATTCGATTCTTGTTTCTTTATTCTGTCCTTTTTTCCACGTGATTTATTGATTTCTCTCCATTGTTGTTGCCGTAACGCTAATGGCGGAGGGTTGAATTGGGTTTTAGGATAGTGGGTTGCAAAGCAGCATTAAACTAGGCTAAAGTTGATACATTTTGAGTGGGTTTACTTGGGGCTCTTTAACATTTTACTAGAAAATATATTTAATTTGTTAAAATTATAAATTTATATTATTGTTATTGCCAGTATAATTTAATTGAAGAGTTGGTGTGTCTTATAAAATATCAAGAAATTATAGATTCAATAATCAGGAGTGCTTAGTAATAAAAAAATATTCTCTACAGAAACTTGAGGCATATATTACTCTTTAACATTCTACTGGAAAATATATTTAATTTGTTAAAAATATAATTTTATTTTATTGCTATTGGAAGTATAATTTAATCGGAGAGTTGTGTGACTTATAAGAGATCATGAAATTATAGATTGAATAACCAGGAGTGCTTAGTAATAAAAAAATATTCTCTACAGAAACTTGGGGAATATATTACTCTTTAACATTCTTCTGGAAAATATATTTAATTTGTTAAAAATATAAATGTTTGTTATTGTTATTGCAAGTATAATTTATTCGCAGAGTTGTGTGACTTATGAAAGATCAAGAAATTATAGATTCAATAACCAGGAGTGGTTTATTGAACCAAAAATATTCTCTACAGAAACTTAGGGAATATATTACTCTTTAACATTCTATATTATATTTATATATATATTTAATTTGTTATAAATATAATTTTATTTTATTGTTCCAAGTATAATTAAATCGTGACTTATAAATGATCCAAGTATAATTAAATCGTGACTTATAAATGATCAAGAAATTATAGATACAATAATCAGGAGTGCTTTATTTATCCAAATATATTCTCCACAGAAACTTGGGGAATATATTACTCTTTAACATTCCACTGGAAAATGTATTTAAAATGTGAAAAATATAAATGTATGTTATTGTTATTGTAAGTATAATTTAGTTGGAGAGTTGAGTGACTTATAAAAGTTAGATTCAATAATCACGAGTGTTGATTTAAAAATATTCTCCACAGAAACTTATTGCTCTTCGAAATCACCAAATACCTCTTCAAAGTTGTGTGTAGATTTTCAGCTATTTGATTTATGTTTTTTGAGAAACTATATAATATTTTATTGCCAATTGGAGAGCAACCACTGTACTATCTATGGTTTTTGTTGGGTGGCTCCGATTCGGTTTGGTTTGGATCGATTCGCTTTGGTTTGCTTGGGAGAGGGTGTCGTCTTTCACTTTGATGGCTGGGCGACGAGAGGGAACATTTGCCTTGGCCTGTCATTCGGGATGAATATGCCGTGGGAATTCGTAATTTCGTATGCGAGTTGTGTGCGACAAGAGGCGAGGCTTTGTGATGGGTTTTCCTCCGCTTTTCTTTCGTTTCTTTGCGTTCATCCCATATCCTAAGTAAATATGATGGGTAATTTCTTTTTAAAGGTTCTGCGTGAGCCATTAGGGAAATTGCAATATCAGGCTCGACTTGATGCGTATCGCAGTTCCAAAAATAAAATTTATTTATTCACAGTCTTATTTTCACTGGCTTGATGTTATTTAATTTAATTTTTCAACTTTTCCTCTCTTCTTGCAGGTAAATATTTTGATGACAACTGAAGGGTACACTTGGTTATATCCGATTTAAAGGTAAAAGGTATTTATAAGTAGTTATTCAATGTATTTAAAGGGAATTTTATTTTAAAAATATATTTTATAAGGCTTATATTCCCCCAAATTCTTTTAAAGCCTAATGTAACTCTAAAGAATTTCTTGCTATAGGCAATTCCACATAAATATTATTTATTAATTCCTCATGCTACATGACAAATACCTGGAATTTTCGCAGTCCCATTTTGTTCACTTTTCCTGCGAATGACACACGACGATTTTGAAAGATTCCAATTTTTGTTGGCTGTCTGACGAAAGTCAGATTTTATGATTGGGCCACAAGACAGGGACAGGCACAGGGACAAGGACAAGGGCTCCCGAGCTATTGGAGGAGATGCAAACAAAAACTCAAACATTCAAGAAATGACAACAGAAAATTTCCCCGAATCCCAGCCCAACTCCTCCTTCCCCCCACCACTTACTACGCAGTCAGATTTTTGCAAAAACAAAAGCGAAAAAATTCCCATGGCACGCGCTGGCGACACTTTCAAGGAGCAAACATTTTTCCAGGACGAGTGGTGGTGTTTGTTTAGGGGAGAGGAAAAGCCAAGGGCGCGCGCTTCTTGCATGTTTGTGAATTTTCCTTCTTTTTTCTTTTTTTTTTTTTGTGTTTGGACCCAAAATAGGGGTATGGCGAGGGCGCAAGGACATGGCCATGCCACAAGGCGGGTAGTAAAAGCATGTACCGTTATGCAAACATTACATAAAAATATTAAATTTATGGTGCAATAAAAAAACACAGTGTTAACAGAAGGAGGGCCTAGAGGGGAAAAGGAAATAGTGTAGAGAGCGGGAGAGAATGCGGAAGGGTGGGCGAGGCATGCGTGTGTGCGTGCCAGGAACGCCTTGAAATTGGACAGCCCCAAAAAGGAATTAACAACACAAAAACAACAGGAATATGGTCTAAATAAGGACGAAGCCATAGTGGTGGGGGATTCCGTTGCTATTCGTAGTGATTCTCGATAAATGAAAGCTATAATATTTATGTTTTATATACATTTATAGGGGCAGTAATTTCTTATTCAGTTATTATTTATAAATAAAGTGAAGTTCATAATAATTATATATTTTATATAAAGATATATATATTTATTTTATATTTAACCATAACAGTATTTAAGTTTATTATTCGCATTTTTGTGAAGTCATAATATACGATTTTCCGGATTTTACAGATGTTTTATTTTAGGCTTCTGCCAACTCTCAAAATATTTTTAAAAAATTGCATATAGTAAATATATATATAGCATATATATTTATATATATATAGTTGTTTCTTTTTAACTCGAATTAAATACATTTCTTAATATAGTGCCAGCTTATAATTATGCTCAAAATAATTATAAGTATTGCCAGAAGGTCAACAAATGCATATTTATGGTTCATTACTCCTGCTTTTTGTATGATTTTATATATATATTATGATTATATAGTACAGCTTATAATAAATGTTATAAAGGTATCGAGAAGAACACTTAAAAAGGCAGGTCCTAATAAATATATATTAATTTAAAATACAGGAGATTTTAAGGCAATTTTAAGATATAGCAAAATTATTTTTTTGATTTTCTGTTAGCTTCAAACTCAATCACAATGTTGAATATATTTCTCCGTTAACTCTTTGGCATATAGAAACTTTTAGATATAAAAAAGAAAATTAAAGTCCATAAATTACACTTGCTTCATTAGCAAGGACTGTTGTTTTTGAATATTTTAAATAAAGGACCGAAGTTAAAAAAGGGCTAAGACTAGGGTGTAAGTGAACATTTCCAATGAGTGGACGAGTGACCGGCCAGACCTACCGGACCGGGCCAACCGGTTGCCGTAAACGATTATGACAGGCAAGCAACCCCTGGAAATGATCTTTAGAGCGTAAAATGAAAAAGTAAAACTTCTATCGATGTCAACTGTTTGCAAAGCCCTCGAGTCAAAGGAGATTAAAGGGATGCAGGATACAGCCGGGCAAGGGTGGCCAGCCAGCCAGTCAGTCAGCCAGCCAGCCAGTCAGTCAGCCAAGTGGTGCTGCTAGGGCAATCGGCGGTGTCACGTACCTCAAACCTTTTGGGTCTTATTTATTTGCCACTCGCACCCGCCTCTTCTATTTTGCCGTCTGTCGGCTTACTTTGACTTTTGACAGCCTACGAAAAAGTTGTGGAAATTCATGTTGATGTTGCTGCTCTTCGAGTTTTCCGATTGCGACAGGATCTGCCAGGCAGGCGGGCAGGAATATTTATCGTAATATGAGCACGTGCCATCATCTGCGGCGTTATCGTCCTTTAGAGCGATGTCTTTTCGATTGGTTGGGAAAGTATGTCCTTTTTTATTTTATTTTTATCAGTCTTATCGAGGTCAGTAGATCTTGTGGAAGTATACTGAATGGGACGATAAGTTCCTAGGCGGAGAAAGTAGTTTTATGAATTTGCTGTTTTTTTCTTTTATTGAAATTGAAAGAAAGATGTGTAAATGTTTACTTAAAATCTATTTTTTTTTAACACATGATATGATTCATTTCCCAGTCAAGAAAACTCATCACTGCTTATTTTGCTGACTGATTCTGCTTTGTCTGTCCCTGAATTTGAACTTGGGAATTTTAAGGAACTAAGCTAACTATAATATGTTGTATTACTGATCTTTTCTGTTAACATATTGAGAAAAACATGACTGATTGAGCTTGTCTGCCGCTGAATTCAAACTTGGGAATTTTAAGAAACTTAGCTAACTATAAAATGTTTTATTACTTTATTTTTCTGTTAAAATATCGAGAAAACATGACTTATTGAGCTTGTCTGTCTCTGAATTCAAACTTGGGAATTTTAAGGAATAATAAAACTATAATAATAATTTATTACTGTATTTTTCTGTTAAAATATTGAAAGAATCATGACAGATTTTTATCAAATTTTAAGTTTTTTTGGGGTATAGATTTTTTTTCATTTATTTAAATATTTCCAGGCGCTAACCTCAGCAAACGTTTTTCAAGTCACCTTGACATTTAATTCGTACTCGAACAATGGCACCCCTTTACCTCTCACTCCCCACCCCACCTCTGGCCTGCCATCCCTTGGGAAAATGTGGATTCCGTACTCAGCGTTGCATCCACCATCCATCAATTTGCATTTCCCCCTGCTCGCTGAGGCGGGTCCCCTTTTGTGGCGGCCACCCCGCTTTTGCCATGAGTTGCCAATTTGCATTCCCTATAATGAACGAAACACACAACTATTATGCAATCTCATGGCGGAGTTTTGGGGTTGAAAGTTAGTAAATAAACCCAAGCACGCGACGACGACTCGCCGCGCAGCGCCAACAGCAATAATTCGCATTCAAAATCTCGTAAATCAATTTTTGTTCCTACATTCTAATTATGTGATTAAGTGATTTATGGGTTTTTGTCCCCAGTCGAGAGGGGACACCGCCTCACCGCCGAAACAAAAATGGGAAATAAAATATATAACCACGACCTCCTTGCTGATTCCATTGACCCTGCTCAACATTCTCGCTCCTGCCCGCTTTTATTATTTGTTTGTAGCCGTTTGAACTCTTCAAGAGTGAAATAAAAATTTATGACTGCAGCACTAAGGCAAAAAAAAGGAAAGGAGAGGAGCAGACTGTGTCCGTGACATTTATGATGTGACACTCTGTTTACCTTACTCACCCCCACCTAGTTACGCCCCAGCCTTGTCGTCTTTACCTAAGCGTTATAAAAATTGTTTACTTTTTGGTTACTCTCTGAATGCGGCTTGTTTTTATTATTTAATTTACATTTGCTTGCTTTTCTGGGGCCCCCTCAGAGTTTCCGCTTCTCTTAAGTGAAGCCTTAGTTAGTTTTCTTATTTCCAGTATCTTGGTACTCTTTATGTTATGGACTTTATTGCCCTTAATTGATGACACCCATCGGCTGCCCACAAAATGTTTCCTCAATATGATTTTCCCTCTCACAATTGATTGAGCAGATCGTAAATACATTTAGTATGCTTCTTGAATTTTCAAGTACTTCTCCCTCGATATTCTGTATCCCTCCTTGTCAGGTTAAGTATCGCACTAATTTGTGACAAACATAAAAATGATGTAAGTTCAAATCTGGCTCAGAATCTCCTCACACAAAATTGAGTTTAGCTGGGGGAACTCCATTAATATTTTATGACTGGCGCTCGCAGCATTTCTGTTTGTCTCCACTTGGATACACTTGATAAGGTCGAGGAGACCTGACCATATAAACGGGATTGATTGATTGTGTTATTCTGGTTTGTGTTAATGGTTAACTTTTCAGCGCTTTGTAAATGTCAACTTGGTTTAAGGGACGACGGCCGGCAGCCGACATCATTTTTCAGCCACGTTTTGTTTTGGGAATAGTGCGTGGGTTGATCTTTTTATGGGTTTTTGTAAAGAATATTTTATGTGGATAGTGGTTTTTATTCTATCTTGATTTTTCTAACATTTACGTGCAGTTTATTTAAATGGATGCTAAGTTTCCAAGATTTTAGAAGGCTTATCTGCTTAAGCTTGAATTTTAATTGATTTTTTCAAAGTCAGCCATGTTGATTATTTTGATACTCCTTTGAAATTATTTATTTATTTATTTAATCCATCAAATCCCCGTATATATATCATGCCTTTGGGGGATTACAATTCTCAGCTTCATTGTTTATGAGCCGAGTTTAGGCGGAAAGCAAACAAGCTGCCGAAAAAGCCCAAGTCAAATTGTCCGTCAGCGTGGCACTGGCCATACGCAAAAATTTCTGGGGATTATCAAATGCAAAAGAGCTGAGAGCCGAGAGCTGCAGAGCTGGAGAGCGTTGTGTTTCCCTCTACTTGAAGCCCATAAATCATGGAATCAAAGTGCCACATTTTTGACTGGGTTTTCGGTGGTTGCGGGAAGGGGGAATGCGTTAAGCCCTTTGGCCGGGCTCTAACACGTACTAAATGCTTGTCAACATGGGACGGGGGGGGGAAGTGCGTGTGCTGCGGGGAACGTGACAGTGCGCAGACGTGACGTGGAAAATATTTATGGGAAAATATTTGTTCACAAATATCTCACACAGCCCTGGCTCAGAAAACGGAAATGGGAAATGGGAATGTGAATTGATTATCCAAAAGGAGAACTTCAAAAGTAAATATTATGATTGGGCCTAAAATCATAAGGCCAGGATTGATTTGTACTTCCCGGAAAATCAATCTTACTTGTGATACAAGTTAAGAAACTTCTATCTTCTTTACTGTAATGTGAAAATATTAATTATAATATATTATTATAATTAAAGTAAATATTATGATTGGGCCTAAAATCATAAGGCCAAGATTGATTTGTACTTCCTGGAAAATCAATCTTACATGTGATACAAGTTAAGAAACTTCTACCTTCTTCACTGTAATGTAAAATATTAATAATAATATATTATTATAATTAAAGTAAATTTTTTGATTGGGCCTAAAATCATAAGGCCAGGATTGATTTGTACTTCCTGGAAAATCAATCTTACTTGTGATACAAGTTAAGAAACTTCTACCTTCTTCACTGTAATGTGAAAATATTAGTTATATTCTGTATTAAAAATCTGGTTACTTTAAAGGTTTATGCTTTATGGTTAAAACATTAATATGTTAGCATTGCATTTGTGTAAGTAAAAAATATAAGAAAATGGTTAGATTGAGAAAAACGCTAACATTTTTTGTAATTTAATAAAAAATAATAATGTCTACATAAAATAGCTATCTAACTCTAAAAAAAAGTCTAGATTTAGCCACGAAATTAGTATTTGACCGCACTGGTGTGTTGTGCATACTGTACATGTGCATACTGTACATTGCTGACTCGCGAGTCAGAGCTGTGGGCACCACTGCTTCAAAGTTCCTTTATACTTTCCCTGCCTATAAAAATCCTGTGCATTTTCTAGACTTCTCATTATATTTAATCACAATTGTTATGGTTTTGCAATTTATTAGAAAGACGGGTATTTTAATAAAATAAATAATGCTTATCTTGGCCACTTGAACCTGAAGGAGATTTGATTATCCCCTTTTTTCCTTTATATCTCATTCGGTTTATATAAGAAAATTTCAAATTGGTTTCCATGCAGCTTTGAATAAAATCTGGAGAACTCTTCTGGTGGCGTGAAATTTTCTTTTCTTTTTCCCCACAAAAATTGTTGAGTGAGCGCATCTCAATTTGCATGTTTGCAAAGTGTGAACTGCAGAAGCCAAATTAATAATGAATCGACTGGAGGAATCAGCATCCAACTTATCCATAACAAGCTGAAAACCAAACAAACCAGCAAATATGAGCAGGAAATTCATAGTACAAGAAAGTGCTGCTGCTGATGCTGCTCCTGCTCCTGCGGCACAAAGTATTGCCCAAAAATGGACAGATGGAAAGGACGAAACTTGCAAAAACTTGGGCCACCACAAAAGAATGAAATTCAAGTGGTTGTGGCAACATTAACTGAGCGCTGAGTGCCAACAATGAGAGCTGGCAACAAGAAAAGTACAACAATAAATAGCATTATGCTAATCCAGGCCAAACAGAATGCGGCAAAAGTAAAGAAAAGCTTTTTGGGGCCCCATTCCCCTCTTATTCTTCCCTCCCAAAAAAAGGAAGCACCAGCTGCCAGGAAGAAGCCCGGAATCGGAATAATAATTACGAGGGAAAACACAGAGGCAACAGCCGCATCAGCGCCAACTAACTAACTAGTATTTACTAAAAAATAAGTCACAGCAACACCACAGTTCCAGAAGCTGCTGGCTTCCAAGTAGAGGCGAAAAAATCCCGAGAACGTGACATCGCATAAGAAATAAGCATAAATCCTCTCAAAGCACTGAACTGAACTGAACTGGAGCTTTTTCCAGTCGGACGATAAACTACCAGCTCGAAATGAGCTTTGCATTCTGGAAGCAAATATATATAAGGAGATGAGATGGCCTGAAGATAAGATAATGCTAATTAGACTTGGCTTGTGGGGGAGAAAATAATATTAAATAAATGCTAAAGGCCTTTTGGATTTTGCTTTATAAGTAGGGGTTTTTCAGTCAATAAATTGTTCAGAAAACTTTTTACTAAATATATATTATGTCCCGCTTTGATTTTTAATTTATTTAAGTTTATTTTAGGCACATATTTTGGATTTTGCTATAAAAGATAGGGTTTTTTCAGTCAATAAATTGTTCAGAAAACTTTTTACTAAATATATATTATGTCCCACTTTGATTGTTAATATATTTAAGTTTATTTTAAGCACATATTCAAACAAAGTTTATCATAAATCGTAGAAGAATATAAGATAGGGTTTTTTCAGTCAATAAATTATTCAAAAAACTTTTTACTAAATATATACTATGTCCCGCTTTGATTTTTAATGTATTTAAGTTTATTTTAGGCACATATTCAATCAAAGTTTATCATAAATGATAGAATTCTTTTATAAATCCTTCTGAAAAATATGTTTAAACCTATAAAAAATGGTTGGCATCAAAATATACATCATCATTTTCCACGCCACATTTCAAAACGAATTTTAAATGTTTGAGTGCCATAAATCCCAATTATTGGGTAACCAAAAAACAGAAAAAAAGATTTACCAAACAAGGAAATCCCAAGAAAAAATCGCATAATTCATGGTTAAGCTTTACGCAGCAAACCAAAACAGAAACGGAGATAGATACTTCTCACATATGTACGAACACGCAACATGTTAAATTGTCATAAGCCTTAAAAATTCCATTATGATTATTTACTCTAGTACCCACAGCCCGCCCACAGAAAATGAACATAAAACAAGGAAACGCAAACAAAGACACATGGACCGAGATAAGGATACAAAGTTTTCTAAACGAATAAATCTGTTTGTCTTGTGCTGCCAGGACACAAGCAAGGACTCACACATTCGAGCCAAGGGCCTGGTAAAAAATTGTAAAATATTTTAACACAGAGACAGACAACATAAGAAAGCTAATAAATGAGAACTTTTGCGCGACAACGAGACCAAATCCCATTTTTACAAGGATATATACAGGAGCCCAGGAGCCATTGCAGGCCAACCAAAAACAACAACAAAAACAAAAACAACAACAAAAACAAAATAAAGGGGAAAGCACAGCAAATCGCTGCAGGATATGCAGACAAGGCAAACAACAAGTCACGAACCAAAAACCCAAAAGAAAGCAGAGAACGGAAAAGGACGATAACACACCCAGCTGAAAATGAAGAAAAACTCGTCGAGCCGCAGAAGATTTGCAACATAAATATTTTCCATTTCCAGACAAACGATGTGAAAAACGATTTATAAAAAACAAACACACAAATGCAAAACAAAACATGAATTGCGGCATTTATTTGTATATTAAGCGTTGATTTTTTCCGTCTCCTCCCTGTGTTTGCCATTTGGCGTCGGCCATTTTGCCAGGATTGCAACAAAATGGCGGCCGCACAAAAAACAAATTGCATTGCCTGATGAGTGTTAAGTGAGCGGGTGTTCCCCGGGCCACACTATTTAAGAATGGTGGCGTATTGTTTCTGGATTACCCCGGCGGGAAATTATTAATATATAGAAATTTTTTAGAAATAAATTAGACAACTTATAGGAATATAAGAAATACAAAATTACAGAAGGTCAAAGCTAATGATAAGTGTAAAGCACCTTCCTAGACTGCTTTTTCGGTGTACAATGCAGTTTCTCGAAATAAATTCTTTCTTAATAGAAAATTAGCTTTCGCCGAAAAATAGTTTTTTTCTAATAAAAAAAGGAACCAATAATAATAAAAAATTAATTTAAAATTACACCACCTTAATAAGGAAATTGCTTTAAACAAATACCAAAACCTTTTTTGTCTGACAATCTTTAATAAAGATTTTTTAGGGAACCTAATTCACTCTTTACAAATCTTTATAGGGCCCAGAATAGTGGCCTATTGTATATGGATTTTCACTAGGGAGTTGTATATAGATAACACATTTAAATAAAAATACAAATAAGATAAAATTACCATTCAAATAAAGAAATAAATAAATAAAATAAATAAGAGTCCTAGGAATACAAACACCTTTCCTGTCTGCCAAGTTTAAATGAAGATTTCTCAGCCTATTATTATTAACACATTGCGATCACTTCTGATATCTTACTTGATCCTCATAGGGTAATTTGCTGTCGTGACTGAACAATAAATGCTTTGTCCTTTGTTTTGCTTTATTGTAATTTTTATTTTTATTTTTTTGAGCTGGCATTATTTTTGAGTAATATGGGCAATGCATCAGGCTCAGACGCAGGATCTGGACGCAGGCAGCCTCCCTCTGCTCCCTCTGTTTTTGTTGTTTGCATTCGTTGTTTAAGCACACTCGCACACACACACACTTGACATATTCGTGCTGTCTGCAGGGATTCGGAGCATTTAATTTTTGGTAGCCATTTACAGACCCCAGGTCCCTAAGTCCTTCCCACAGCGGAAAATGCCATTTTCTGTGCTGCAATTCCAGAGGCCGCCCTCCAAGTGGGGCGGGGCTGCAGCCTTGTTTCTCGTTGCCTCTTTTGTGCGCCTGTCTGTGTTTCCCGGCATGAAAAATAATTTTAAATGCCTGGAAACGTCTCTCCTTTTGATGGCTTCCCCAAAAATGTTTTATGTTTGCACTTTGTAAGCGGGTTAAGGGCTAAAATAGTAGAGAGCTTCCGAATGTTTAGCTCTAATTTATTACCAAACATTGAGATCTGTGTGCAGGAAGTGTGGCATTGTAACCAGCTGGATGAGAAACACAATTAGTTTTTATGCAGAAATTATTCAAGATAAATGTGACTCTTCATTCAAGTCACAAGAAAGACTTGTAGATCGCGAATTTTTAATAATAATATAAAGTTTAACTTAACTACACTTTCCTTCCACTTGAAAGTGTAGAGACATGTTAAGAAATTAGATATAATAAAATATATATGACCAGGTTTAAGATTTCTAATATAAATAATACAAATAAATAAATTTTCTTAAAAATCTATATTTAATTATTAACAGAAGCTTTTTATGAGCATTTTCTCAGTTTATCTGAACGTAATTAAACTTTATAGGAAGTATTTTAATATATGCATTACAATTTAAAACCCATTTATATATTCCGAAAGTATTGGTAAATAGATTTTATGTAAATGTTTCTGAAAATTTGATCACCCTTACGACATCTGAGAGAAAGGGAAAAAATTCCCCTCTCTGTCCTTTTACGAGTGCGTCTAAAATTCCCAAGTACAAATTCATTATGGTTCCTCTTCATTTTAAATCGGCACTTTGGACGCGTGTCCTTTTTGCGTTGATTTATAAATCGGCATCGACAGCTCTCGATAAGTGCTTAGTTACTGGTTGACTTTTCACTGACACGCTTTTTCGTTAAATTTTGCGTAAACACTTTTTGGTACTCAACTAACTGACTGGCACTTATAGTCCCCTCAAAAACATATTCACATTAATGCCAGCATGTCTGTCTGTCTGCTATATATCTAAACTAACAATCGGTTAAGTGCAGGAGCCACAGCAGCAAAAACATCAGGAGGGCCGCTCAAAGTGGATACTCGACCCGTACACACCAGCCTCCTCCCCACTCGCCTTTCATCCGTTTCGGGTCATCCTTGTTGTGGGAACTGAGAGGGTATTCTGGATGGATACACTTAATTTATTACACTTTCCTAAAATTAAGTTGACAAAATTGGGTGCTGCTTTAAAGGGAACCAAGACTATATTGATATTTACTTCATTAAAGGTATCTAAGCTACATTCTAGGGAGTTTTTCTTATTCCTATTAGCTCAGTGACTTTTTCCTTTAATAGAAAAATCCTCAAAAATATCCAGCTAAAGTCTGGATAACAAATTATAATTTGCAGATATTTTGTATATTCCTTGTTCTTCTTTATTAAGTTTCCTCTGGCACCTTGGCGCTATGTTGACGTCATAATTAGAAGCCGACACAGATGCACATGACTTGGAAAAACAAATTGCACTGCAACAAAGTTCACCTGTGGCAGATTTATGACACCGAATAACCCCGTTTCGACCCCCTTTCGGCCCCCGGTCGCCCCCCGTTCGCCACACCCTGTCAACCCCTCGGTGTGCTAGATTTGTACATTTTCGTGCCACATTTTAATTTCTCTACATGGGTAGGGCGGGGGCGAGCTCGGGCTGGTGGTGAAGGGGTATTTTGAAAAACTCATTAACTGTGCACGCTACTTGGCACCTTTTCCTCCTTTACCAAGTCTTTTACCGCGTTTATGCGATGCCTAATTCATGAAAATGCTCCAAAAAGTGTGGGTTTAAATGCTATTTAGAGTGAGTAACAATGAGTTTGGGAAGATAACTATCAGATTGAATAAGCTAGGACTTTGATATCGATGATAATTATGCCCAAAATTATGCTATAAAATTGCATAATAAAATAACAAATTTTAGAATCATTTCAACATAGTTCTCTGAAATAAAATTCTTATACATTTTTGTATTTAATTCCTTCGAATCGAATTCACGACTTTCATCCCATAAACTAAGTATTTGTAGGTTTGATTTCTCCAATTCTCTTTTTTTTTTTTGGATTTTCATTTATTCTTTCCTACCTTTCAATTGGTTTCCACCTCGCCTTGTCCTCGCTTCATTCATTCTTCTTGTATGTCTTTTTGCCAGTTCTGGCGCCTTCCATTTCCATTTGTGGGCGAAGGTCGCTCAACTTATCTGCATGGAAAAAACAAGAAAGAAAATATACTAATAGGAGGGCGCGGTCCTGTGTGCGTGTGTATGTTGTGTGTGTGTGTGTGCACACACACGATTGCACAATAAGCCGCTTTAAGCGCAAGAGGTGAACAACAAGAATGGGGAGACCTACATTAAATCGAGCAAATAATTTATGCTGGCTATATTGAAAAAATGCAAATAAAAAGTATACGTCAAATATATATTAAAATGGCAATCGATTTATTATTTAACTTTAACAACTTTTTTTAAAAATATTATTCACATAGGATGTCACCCTTAGTGACTTATTGGGTTTTAATCATAATGCTTAAGAATGTAGTAATAGGACTTAAAATATAATTATAATAACTCCTGCGGTGATTTCTTTAATTTAAGTAATATAAACCCTATTGTAATTAAATATCCATTTAATTATCTTCTCTTTCTCTTTGCAGCAATGAACTTCTACCCCTCGACAAATTTGGTTCTCCATAAATAAAAACGTTTGACATAACAAAAAGTAAATCGGACTTTGTTATAACAAAAAAAGTAACAGTTGTTGAACAAAAAAAAAGAAAATCAATATTTAAAATCCATTTAAAGCTTTCAGTAAATTGAAATGCAGTTAATAAATTATAAATAGTCCCTAAAACACACACAAGCAACCGAAACCAAAAAACCAAATAAATAAAATCAAAACCAATTAAATACAATAAAATAAGAAGAAAGGCACACATAGTAAATCAACAGAATAATACAATTTAACAAGCAACCATTTAAGTAAATTTATGCAAAATAGAAAATGTTCGATTTCCACAACTCAGCAAACCAAATTACGCACAACAAAGGCAACAACACAAACCACAATAACAAAAGCTTCTGGAACAATAATAACAAAAACCACAAAATGCATTTAAAAAGTGCAGCGGCAACGTCAACAGTAAAAACAACAATTCTGAAACATAATTTAAGCAAATTGTACGGATACGGTTGGATGCAAGTCTTCCTACTACTGACAGTCTTCGTGATTGGTAATCAAAGTGCCTGGCAGGAGAATATTCGACCAAAACTCTATGTTGAATTAGGTGAGTGATCCTCTTATTTATATATTTACAAATTCTAGATAAAGAATTCCAGATAAGTTTAGTCTTCCATTGTTTCGTTTTAATATCGGTGTATTAATCGATACATAAATTGTCGATAAGACTCGCGATTCTTATCGAATGCCATGTATCCATAGCCACGTTGAATTCTTCGCTTCTTATCGAACGAAGTAGAAATGAAGTGCTGCCAAATAAGAAAGCTACAAATTCTTTGAGAAAAATCCCAGAATTTCAGATAACTTTAATGTTCGATAGTTCATAGAGTAGATAGTTTATGTTCAGTTCCGTGCCTCCTATCGAGATAGAAATCTATAGATGATAAATAGGCAAGCTAGATATTTATGATGAAATTCAGATACAAGTTTATTTTTCGATAGATTCATAATAATATCTATGTGTTGATCGATATAATAACGATATTCTTGTTGAATTTTGAGCATCTTATCGAACGAATGTAAATATATTTCTCAACTCATATCATGCAGATTGGTTTTTACACACTCAAGAATAAAATGTTCTTTTTTATTGCCAAACTCGCTTACCTATAATCGAATTTATTCGACATGTTGCCAGTGTCTGTCAAAGAAAGATGTCAAGGGAATTGTCAGTGTGACTGTGTGCGACTTTTATTGTAACGAAATTAAGACTACAGCAAAATGTCAATTTAAATTATGGCCAAAGAAAGGAAACAGGAAGAGAGTGAAGGACATACACACTCGTACATAGTTGCGATGATAAAAAGGAAAGGCAACGGAATCGGAGTCAACTGCCAAAAACTTTAATGACAACATTTTTATGAGCTCGAAAATGTAATTTGCCTGCCAGACATACTGCCAATGGAAGGCCACCAGATAGCTGGGGATATTCCCTTAAAGTTTGACATTTGAAAACTCACCCTGTTAGAGCAGCCGCCCAACTCATCAGCAAACCTTTTTGCCATCTTTCCGAAAGTATCCACTTTTGGCAGGTGAAGAAGTTTGCTGGAGAAATGAAGCAATAACCTGGACAGAGCGTGTGCTCGGGAAGGAGACCTACTATAGCTACTAATGCACACACTTTCTGAGATATATCCAGACATCCACACGTTTTGCTATCTTAACTATAAATAACAAAAATTCCTGGGAAGACATTATTTGCATAAAAGTGGTGGTTGGATGCTGGCTGCTAGCTGCCGTTGCCAGGAGCTATTTCTAGTGTCCTGTGTGTCCTCGATGTGCGACATCGTCATCATCATCATCTTTACCATGATGATCGCCGTCAGGAGTTACGTTGCATATGCAAATTTCGTTTCTTTTACATTTTTTTTTCTCTCCATTTTTTGGCCGAAAAGTTGGGCGACTTCTTCATCGTGCTCACGTAGGTTGGCGACGGATATAAGCATGCACATATACTTGTCTATTTATATGGTGTACTCGGTACATAGAGTAGGGAGAGATATATACGTACATATGTACAAGGCTTTTTGTTTGTGCAAGATGGAGCGGAAAAAGTTGCCGGCAGCAGATGGAGAAATGTCGAGTCGAGTCGAGAGACTGGAGTTCGGCGAAGAAGAACTAAATTTCTAAAAATATATTTTGCACGCTTCAGAAATTACGTTATTAAATGAGCATTTGGCACACACTAAATGGGAACAAAAAGAGGGCAAAGAGCGGCAAAGAGGTCTTCCACAGAAATGTTGCATTCTTCCAAGGAGGGGACTTTTCAACGGCAGAGATACGAGGTCAAATAAGGGAGCAAGATGTTACCTTGTACGTTTTGCCAGTAAGTAGTTCAACCAGAAGGTTGCCCATAAAATATGATATAAAATATGCTTTTAATGGATTAAGGAAATTTCTTGTAAAGTCATTAAACTCAGTGGAAGAAAATTAGTAGTAGTAGTATCGTATTAGTAGTAGTATCTTAGAGAGAGTTAGTCATATCAATCTTTCATATTTATTTTTAAAATTTTACAATAAAATCCTCTCTTTTCTCTTATATCTCAACTTCTCTCAAGAAAATACTCTACCCTTATTTTTTATTTTTGCAATTTTCTCAATATCTCATTAGGATAACTCATTTCTCTTTGGCCAGCTGCTGTTGCCAACTGAAATGGATTTTTTGTCATTATTAGTTTAACTGCAAAATCAACTCAAGGATAATCTGTGAAACGAACCTGTTAACCCTCTGCGCACTGCTAAACCAATTACTTAGCTTCCAGGCCCCTCCACTTCTGCTTCTGCTTCCACTCCTCTGTCAGGGGACATTGCACGTGTTAAAGTTCATTTAAAATCCATCGGGGAGGGGGGTGCGCCAGGCAAGGAAAGGCGTCATTCCAAAAGGGGTGGCCGGGTGACAATTTTTCTGTACGCCATCTTCTCGCTGTTTGGGGCACTCGTGCATAACAGGAAAATAAGGTTAATGGGGAAATTATGAATGCGCCCAAGGAGGTGCGGACCAAATGAGCAAGGGTGTTGGATGTGTGTGTGTGTGTGAGGGCTTCATAAGCCATTGTTGGTCAGGAAGCAAAGGAAAGCAAGGAAGAATGGTAAAAGTCGAGTGCCAGGACTAAGGTGTACTCGGTTCACAATGTCCTTCATGAATAAATGCTGCTTTCCTGAACACCATACTAGAAATCTGCGTATTTTCTTTTTGAACAGAAAATTATTTATATTTGCGCTGGGAAAAGTTCTCGCAGTGTAGATCAAAGTGTGCCAGAACTCATACTAGGACTAGAGAGAGTCTGCTTTCGTTCTCGGTGAGAAAAGGCCCTCAGGTGCTCCGCTTGGTCAGCTCTGTTAATGAAAGAATTAGAAAAACTCTGAATCTAAAGAGATACGTTAGGCAGGAACTGCTTTTTTCATTCTGTTTAATATAGAAACTGCAATATACTTGCGTATTCCATGAGTACTGGGCTATAAAAAAAAGCACCCAAACTCTCTTCCACACAGTCTTCTCCACTCGCCGTCCTTTCGACCATAAAATATTACAACCCTGCGTGGCCAGGGTTGCATTTGACAGCCGCAAGTGGTTGTCATTAGGAGCTGCGACAAAACGGTCATTTAAATGCGCTCTTCTTCGTTCCATTTGCCCGGTGGAGGTACTTCTTTTCATACCCCTTCCACCTCCCCCCCTTTTGCAGCGAAATTGCGTCCATCAAGTGGGTGGCAAGGGGCGTCAAGGGGCGGCAGCTAATGCTGATCGCTTTGCGGCATTTTCACGCTGCATTTTCCCTACCTTACTCTCTGCCCCACGGCCAGGCTGCTGGAAACTCACCCGTTTTTCCTGGGCACAAATTTCGTGGACACTTGTGTAAAATGTTTCTTATGCTTATTTCTTGGTACGTGCAATGAAATTGGGATTACCAAGGCGCAGTGTGGAGGGCAGAAAGAATATGGTATAATAAGAATATATAAGAATGGTGTGTCTCTAAAAACTCTTTAAATACCAATTTAAATTAACTGTAATTACTCTAGTTACATTACTCTATCGGATAATTGATATTTTCCTTTAAATTGAGCTTTTAATGCCTCAAGTAATACTGATAGAAGTTGCAATTATCGAGCTGATGACCAATTGGGCGTGAGAGAAGTGTATTACTTGGACTACATTAATACTAGTAACTACACAGTAGGAAATTACAATAATTTAACTATAAAACAAGGCTTTTATTCAGCATTAGAAGGAATTTAATGACATATTTCGAAGTTCATAGTTCTTAGCTTTTGAAATAAACCTGTAGAACTGTAGATCTTCACAATAACTACTCGTAACTTATTATACCTCGTTGAATATGTATAAGTTCCCTCAAGTTGCTGACCAATTTAAATGAAATTTTGTCTGTGCTTCCGGAGTGAAGTGAAGGTCTCCCCTGAAATAGTTACTTCCTGTTGTGAAGCTCGGTGCCTTGGCCTCTCCGAAGTTCGAAGTCGCGCCGCCCAAAAATAGTTCTGTCGCCGACTTTCTCGTCTTCGCCAGCGGCTCCCCTGACTGCCTGGCTGCCTGACTGGCTGACTGGCTGGCCGTCATTAAAACTGTCTGCAACGTGTTGGAACAGCAAACATAACTGTTAATTGCCATTTGTGCGCGAAGTCGGAATTCATTTCGGTCTCATTTTCATATTTCGCCGCATGCGCCTCATTACAATTTAATTCACAATGTAATTGCAGACTTTCGAGTGCTGGCAAGGGGGGGTGTCGATGTGCCAAAGAGGAAAACTAAGCAGCTGAAGAAAGGGGGGAGGAATGGTGGTGGGGCGGAGAGAGGCAACCACCGACTTGGCAAAAAGTTTTCTTGCAGTTTTGCGCCACTTGACACGCGCCTCGCATAATTTCCACACGTCCTATGTGCCACAAAACGCGCATATGTATGCACTACACTACTTACGCCTGCCCCTCCCCCTTGGCTTTTTACCCCCCCAAGATTTCTCCGCATTTCCCTCCCTTGGCATTTCCTTGCCATATGCATTTTTGGCAGTCCAAAAAAAAAGGGCGGAAATGCGACAGCTACAATATATATTGCCCCAACTGCGGGGGCCTTTGTTTCTCCCCTCGCTGGCTGTCGCTGTCTGGCTTTGTATCCTCTCCACTTGCCCATATTTACATATTACTTTGATTCCATTTATATTTCTGTTAAATAAATTGTGAATTGATAATCGCTGTCGCCGCTGTCGTCGGTTGTCTCTGTCTGTATTTGGATTTCTGAAGTGTATGTGAGATGAATAGTTTAAGCCGCACTGGGTTTATAAGGGTTACATCAGAGAGATTACATAATGCTTGATAAAATATGCATAGAATATAGTACTTGAAATCGAGTCATATATGCAATAAACACTTGTATTCCACGGGTTCCTGTATTGAGTATTTTATAGATATTATAATAATAGGAAGATATTTGCATTAGATTCCCTGCAGTAAATACTAACTGTCTAGGGTCCTCAGGTGCTCAGCGTGACCAGCTATGTTAATGAAATATATAGGAAAACTTTATATGAATAGGTACAAGATTTGAAAGATATTCTTTTCCATGTAAAACACAGAAAATGCAATAAACACTCGTAATTCACGGGTTCCTATATTGGTTATTTTATCTAATATAATACTAATAATAGGAATATATTCCCTGTAAATAGTAAATGTCTATATTTTTTTCTTGTATAACCTTCTTCATTTATTTTATCACTTCAACTAAATGCCTAAAGAGCCTAAAGCTTCCCATAAAAGTAATGCTTCCCTTAAATCGAGCACAGTTCGGCCATGTAATTTGAAATGGGAATTACAAATCACTGGTTTGTGCTTTAAGCCAAAAAAAAAATACAACAAAAAAACACAAACCAAAAAACAAAAAGAGAAAAGGAGCCTGCAGAGTAAATCCGAAAGGCACACCCAATCAATTATATAGACAGCAATTTTACAGCCCCCACTGGGCAATGTCTCCTTTCATCCTGCTCCGAGGGCCCAAGCCACCCGACGAGTCCTTGTCCAGCTTCCAGCAGCCTCCCTTTGCTGCACTGCGTGTGTGTGTGAGTCTGTGCAATTGGAACATTTCATGGATTAAACGTTTTCTTAATTGAGTGCCTCATTTTCCGGTTAGGAAGTTTTTCATGCCGAGAAAATAAATTACACACATGAGTGCAATTTGGTGGCACTGGCAACGTGGCACCAGGACGCAGGACTCAGGATGCAGCTGGATGAATCGAGCCTTAACGCCCTTAACCTGCGCTATCCTTTCCCGGGCTCGGATCGGCTCGGGCCGTGACTTGCCAGGGCCTCAACTGAACAATCACCTCATAATGGCGTTAATCAAAAAGTTGCCGATGCAATTCTGTTGATGCAGCAAGTTGCAGCAGAACGATTGAACGTTTAATGGTTCAACTTATAGATGCACACGGAAAAATTATTGTTTTTAAGCTAGAAAAGCTCGATAAACTTTATTTTAAGTGAGAAATATAATAATATATTAAGTCAGGCTGGGAATGGAAATGTTAAACTGATAAAAGGATGTGAAGTATCAGAGATTTCGAACATCGAAAGTGTAAGTAAGGATTGTGAGATAAGATGAGTTCTAGATTTTCCAACTATACGTATACTTAATATATTATAACTTCAAAATAACTATTGATTTTCCTGTTGTTAGTCAAAGTAACCATTTATAACCCACACTGTAGGCATTGTTTGTTCCAGTGCACTTATATGAGGGGTTCAATGGCTTGTCCCTGGTCACCAGGGAAATTAGTAATACGACAAGTGCAGCAGTATTTCCGCCCAACCCCTCCCAGCTTCTCCCCACTGAGCCTGTGGACAAATGAGCTCGATGGCAGTCTCGTCGTTGTCGTTGTCGTTGTCGTTGTCGTTGTCGTGGCCGTTGTCGTCGCCATTCTCTCCACCATTTTTACACATTTTACTTATTCCCTTTGTTCTGACGGCCCTAGCTTTTTGTCCCTATAAATTTGCCACTGATCGTCGTGGTCCTGCCATGGACATTGTCTCTGTCCCTCGGTTCCTGGCACTTGGCCAGTAATTGAAATGGCGTAACGACTAAAAATTGAACGGAATCCCGCTTTTCTCCGCTTCCAACTCTAATGAAAAAGTTAAAGAGTTCCCCACGCCCGGTGTGTGCGACACACACACACATTTGAGGGGTGAGTGAGTGCAGGGGGAAGGAGTGCGAGAAAAAGAGTTGCTTGCACTAGAAAAGTTTGCGAAAAGTTAATATAGATAAATTGATTAAAAGTTTAATAATTCTTCGTTTTAGAGGGGAGTAAAAGAAATTAAAGGGAGACCTGTAGATGGCTTGGATAGAAGTGTAACTTAGCTAGGAGACACGTTGAAGTTGGGAGGGAATATTAAAAATTAATTGCCCCAGCAGAAAAGGTTAATGGAGCTTAAAAGAAACTATAAACAATGGTATATTATTTAAAAGATAAGGGATTAAAACTTGGCGCATGTATATTGATTGTCTGAAAATTTTAAAAATTAACTAAAGAAAATTAGCTAAAAGAATTAAGTTAAAAAGAAAATTTAATTCCTAAGAACTTATTAATCAAAAAATCAAAGAACACACGATAATATAATAATAATAAGGGTTTTTTTTTATATTAACCTGCAACATAAATATAGAGGTCAAGGAGAAAGTTTATCAAACCAAAATGTATTTACATTTGTTTTAGATTTCTTCGCTGGCTTATCTCCCCTCGTTCTCCCTTTGACTCAGATCGAGCTCACGCTCTCTCTCTCTTCCTCTATCGCTTGCTTATCTGCTCAGTTAGCTAAGCAGTGTCTGTTGAGCTTTTGTCGCTGCTTCGTCAAGTGCCGAAATAGCTCAGTTGGGAGAGCGTTAGACTGAAGATCTAAAGGTCCCCGGTTCAATCCCGGGTTTCGGCAATAGATTTTTTTTTAATTATTATTTTTTTGTATATATGATACATATATGGTTACAATTTTCTTTTTTATAATAATTAGCTGATATATTACTGAAACTTGATGATAAACATTGATTGATGATTAACAGTTTATAAGTTCAATTAATTAATTAAATATGCCACGAAAGACCTTTTCAGAACACTAATAATACCCATGCCATTTCGTACATTATTTCCCCCATGAACTTTCTACATTCTTCAACGTCCTTATCGGGCACACTTCATCGCTCTGCGCTCATTAAAAAAATGTAGACGCTCCGAGTCAAGGATTAAAGGAATGTGGGAGCCTGATGAATGCCGACAACAAGCTCGCCCATTATTGCACACAAATCACAATACGAAAGAACTTTTGCCAAAACTTTTGCCCCAAACAAATGCAGAAAATGTTGTGGCACTGCCGCTGCGAGAGGGGGCGAGCACAGAAATCAGCATGACAATTATAATGATAATGAGGGGGGGACTGTGGGGGCGGGGTCTTGATGAAAATGTCATTAAATGACGGCAAGGAATGTGCCCAACTACCAACTGCCAACTACCGCCTGCCACCAAGGCAGCAGCTCTGCGTCATTCAGCCAACTTGCCAACGTCATCATCAGCACGCCGCCGTCGTCTTCTGTCTCCGCTTAATCCTTCGCCTCGTCCTGCCATTTCGCTCGTGTCGTTTTATCCTTGTTGCCGCAGTTGGCAGCTACATTGAATGCAATTAAAAAAGTTTAGCCCGGTTCGCATCTTTTTTATACGTGTATGTTTTTACATGCCCTGCTATCTCCACACCCGATTTACTCTAATTAATTTAATTCACAGGAAAATTAGTTGCTCAACAGTTGGCAACACGGCAAGTGAAGGAATTTTGAATGTTCCAGTGCGGTTGGGTTTTCGGATTTAATGTGAATATTTAATTATATGTAAATAGTCAGAAATGCAAGCTACTGAAAGCCAGAAGTATAAAAGATGTAAAGAAAATGCTTATGAGTAAGGAAACGGGGCCATAAAATATTATTTATTTTTATGCAGTTATGTTCAGTATTTTTCTTGAAAATTAATTTGCTTAAAGTCTAGGCCTGAAGACTGGACTTACACAAGTTTACATGGAATATAACATTAACGGCGCCTATAAATACGCCCGCTGCCATTACCCAGAACTCGTTTGCTTTTGCTGCGCCGCAAAAAGTTTTCCTCGCCCCAAAGTTATATTGCCAGGATCCTAATTACCAATTTGGGCTCCCGCAGTTTGCCTCCCAGCACTAAAATAATAAACACTTTACTGGAAAGCTTCCTCCTATTTTTATTTTTCTCCTCCTGAATTATTCGCCATAAAACATAAATCAGACTTTTGTCTTGGACATAAACTTCTTCAAGTTGAGGCCGCTCTTCCGTAGTTGTTGTTCGGACTGTCAGGAGCAGAGGCACAAACTTTTTATATATATTTTGCCATCGTGCAAGAAGTAAACGTTTACCCGGCCAAAGAGAGAGAGAGAAAGAGAGAGAGAGACTGTCGTCGCTTGTGTCCCTCTCGCTGGGTTTCCTCGCCTTTTCGCTCCGTTTTTCTTCAGGTTTTTCCGACTAGCGACTGGCACCGCTAATGATCCGCGCCAGTGGCGCCCACGTCAGAGCCTCGACCTCAGCCGGCACCTTTCGCATTGAATATTGTTACCATTTGGGGCATAAACTTTGTTGGCCACGTTATTGCTGCTAAGTTGGCTGAATGGCCAATTGTCCATGTGGCTTTCAGACTACTGCGTAGAGGATAGAGGTGTGCAACCTACGATAGGCAATAATCAATCGATGTCATATTAAAGATTTATAGTTGAGTGGCTTCCTGCTTATCGAAAGATGTCCCTGTGTATAGGGTGAATTCTCTATAAAGAATTGATACTTTTTACTCCTAGCTAAGTTATTCAGATCTTTTTTATAATTTTCGATTTTATTTCGATTTAAAATCGATAGTTCCGATTATGGATATTATGAATTTTTCTTTAGACATCCTCTTGATCCTCAATCACACAAAAACTGGATTAACCTGTTTATTTTTTTGAGAATAAAACATCAAAAATTGTATTAATTTGTATTTATTATATCGAATATACAAAATATATCTTTTATATATAATATATAATATATGTTATATAGAATATATGTCATATATGTTATATAAAATATACAAAAAACCCTTATAAACTCACTTGACAACATGACTAAGGATAAGCCACTCTGTTAAAAATAGCCTCTTAAGAAATCTGTTCATAATTGAAACATCTGTTTTGTACTGCACATCATCCATCATTCTCAAAGACGTTATTAAAATAGGGCGGTCAACCCTTAACGGTTCCATTATAACCCATTACACGGGTCTCATATGGTTCAGAAGCAAATTGTGCAAGCAACCCTCGTTGCGATGACGCCTGAAGAAGGAATATTAACCATTCCCGTTCCGCTCTACACCCATCATCATCAGTAGCATCGGCGGCAGGAGTTGACATCCTACGCAGCCAGGATGCTGTATACTTTGTCGCCATCAAGCAGGCGGCCTACCGCTACTAGAACCCCAAACCCCGCAAATCCCGGCCGAAACAAATGTCTACCAAGGCGGCGGCTTCCGTTTCTGCACTAGAAAAATAATAAATAATATTACTTAAAAGTAAAAATAAAAAAATGGGAATACAATTAAAGAGGTATTGCCAAGAAAACACTTCATTAATGATACATTTAAGATCTGAAATCTGAAGTATTACTTGAATTGAAGGAGCAAGAACTTTAAGATATATCTTATTCATAATTCACTTACATATTTTTATTTATTACTATGTTTTCCAGTGTAATTCAAGCTGCGTCTTTGGTTGCTTAGTCTTGGGCAAATCCGTTGCAGGGTTTTTTTTTCTTTGCGGCTCCTTTCCGTTCCTTTTGGCGAGATTTATCGCCATTTATACATCATTGTCACCATGGAGTTGCGTTGGGGGATTGGGCTCGGCTCGGTTTGGGCCGAGGTTCATGTGTTTTTGCTCGATTTTTCTGCGGTGACAACGTGCAACCGCGTCAACGCAATTTGCCGCCATGACCGGATCGAAGTTGAGCCCGGAGTCTACGAAGGAAATCTTTCCATGTCGCGCCTTTCGGCCTTCATGATGAATTATTGAGACGCATGTTGCTCTGACAATCGCAAATCAGCCAGGAATCCACTCTGCCGCTATCTATTCAATGTATCTGCGTTTGTTTTTGTATACATCATTGACTGATGATTTCCTTAGGCCACATGCGACAGGGCCGGGAGCCTTTGAAAGTATCTCAGAGCTTCAGAATTTCAAGGGGATTAGATATTAGAGTCATTTTCCAGTTGTGACCTAAGCCGCTTAACATCCAACTGCTGCATGTGTGTATTTTCCTGGGTCATTACCTTAATTTGCGGTATTATGTCCTTTAATGAAAATCCTTTGTAAAATTCCTTCGTAAAATGCATGTGTAAAGGGAATAAAAAAAGGAACAATCAACTTCTGACCAATATAATTATATTATCTGAAAGTGGTAAATATTTAAGAACCAATATATTTATTGAGCACCTTAGAGTAACTTTAATTGGTATATTTCCGTTAAATTTATTTGCACACAATCTGAAATGACCTTTAAATCGCTCTTAACATTTATGGCTCAATTCATGAGAGGTAAAAACACTGCATAAAAGCTGCAATTATTTGAAGCGACAAAGAGTTTGCCTTTTCATAGTTTACAGCTCGTTAGCTCTTTATAGTTGGCTGCATATCCTCCACATATAAATTTAATAGACGGACAGCGAGGCAGAAACTGCTGACAGCATTTCACTTTTCACCTTGGTCAAGGCTGTCGCTACTGCTGCTTGAGCCGTCATCATTTCCAGCGGGTCCTTTGTGGTCCTCCTCCTGGTTTTTTCCCCCGATTTGCAGCCATCGTTGGCATCTGCAGTGAATGTTCGCCCGCTCTTTGCAGTGAGCATAATGGCATTCGGCCACTTTGAAGTTCAGGCTGGGTCTCCCATTGTTGCACTGTGGGCGAAAAGTGTATATTAAAATATTATAAAAAAAAAATTAATACAAACCAGAAATATTTGGATGTATATTCTCTGAGCTACATTAGGCCAAATTATCGAGAATGTTCACAGAAAATTGTTGAATAAATTAAAGTTGTCATAATAAACTTTAACTTAAATTTATATTTGATGTTTATAAAAAACTTCTTATTCACAAAAGGCTTATGTTTAGGCTTCTATCAATAAAGCACCCAAGTCACTTAGGAAAACCTTGTAACCACAAAAAATCATAAAGGAGTTTCTTCTTTTACTTGGAAAGAACATGACACAAACTAGAGAGGGACTTTCTTCATAATTTTTTTGTGAGATTATATAAGGTATTATAGAGGTATTAGGACCCCCTTGGATACGTGAATATTTAGCCCACAGTGCAAGGTTGAGCAAAAAGAGTTGGAACCCGAAAAAAAGGCACGAGTCAAGGCTTGCGTAAAAATAGTTTACCTCGTAATAAGCGGCAGTGAGGAATTCCTGACTACAATTTATAAACTGTATTCCAATTTATTTAAATTAAATTAAAACTCAAACAACTTACCGAAAATTAAAGCCTTAAAACAAATATTTTTTATAACAAACATGACATCAGAAAAAGAGTTTTGAAATGCTCAGTCAAGTGATGCTAAAATAAAAGAAATTGACTTGAAATCACTGAAGATCTTTTATATATTATATAAATACTGTAGATTAAACAACTGGTTTTCAGTATCCATTAAGTTTGCAGTTTATATTTATATTATTTTAAAGAATCTTGAAATTATAGGATATTTAAGAGTCTTCTCTAGGGGATTACTTTACAACGCATGTTGCTTATATCTCCATCGGCAGCCGCTCTGTGTGTATCTGCAGCTTATGGTGCGGTAGGCTGGCAAAAACATTTTAGAATTTTTAATGTGCCGCCTTCTGCCTTTTATGGCAAATACACATACCATCGACGGCGGTAGCGGAAGCAGAAGCTGCTGCCAACTGCTGGACCACAGTCGGCAACACATTCGGGCCGTATCTGTATCCAAAAGATATTTTTCAGTGGCCCGGCCACTGCCGCACTGTTAACATGCACATGACATTTGTCTTTAGACGTTAATCTCATTAAATAAGCAATGTGGCCCAGACCGGCGGCGCCCTCTCTACCAGCTTCCTCCTACTTAGGTAGTTCAAGGATAGATAAAACCTGATTTTAGAATTTACTAAAAGAATATTAATATTAAGAGTTATAAATTATTAACTATTATAAGTAGTTTTGTAAGGAAAACTCTAAATAAGAGAGCTTATTAAAGTAATCCCTCAAAGACTTAAGTTTACTTCAAGTCCAAGCATATTTAGATACATATTTAATAAATAACAATAAGCGAGTGTTTTAAAATTCTCTTTTAAACATAGTATTGTGTGTCCCATCAACCACAGTGCCGTGTGATTTGTAAGCCCTTCTATAGGGAATCCTCCTTGTCCGTCCTTCTGTCCGTCTGCACGTCCGTTCGCCTGTCCGTCCGTCCGTTAGGCAGTTCGGTTTGGGAACGCTTTTAATGCAAATGCAGGGGCCAAATGCGCATTAGGAGCGACACAAAACGACCCTAGCCGCAAAGTAAGCTGCAGGAGGAGGCTGGATGCCGTAGATACTCTGCATACTACGAGATACAATGTGCATCTTTTATGAGATGGCAAACGACACAGCACGGACTGTGCATATGTTTGGAGCTTTTAGTTTAGAGTTGGGAGCCGGCATTAGGCTCGCTTTGTGTCTGGGCAAATGTTTCGCCATCGATTAGTTGGCTGCCGAATTGGCCAAAAGCTGAACATCGGCAGGGCATATCGAGGAGCGAATGAATTGGACGTAAAAGCTTAGGACGCTGGAGCTGTGGGCCCAAACCACTAACTTTTTGGGGGGGGAAGTGCGATGCACATTTGCATTTTGTGGGCTGTGTGTCGCATATGGAATGGTAATTGGTAATTCTATAAAGGCGCAGCCTAATTGATGAATTACCATTGCACTCCAGAATACCTCGCCTCAAACCCGGGGCCTAAAATCCCTTCTCATTGTCTAGTCCTGTGTAGATATATATGTGGAACTATTGCGGTGTGGTCTGCTGGCCAATTTCATGATTATCCTGTGAATTTAACTTGAACAGCTGACAAGGCACTTGGGTCTTGGATGTAACTGAGTCATCACATTACCATCACAGGCTCTCCGAATTTACGAATAATTGTGCATCTTGGGCACAAAGCGTTTTGTCTGTGAAATACTGATTGAAGGTAGGCTTTGGAGATATTTTTTTAATATTATATTAATATTTTTTAGTTGTATTAAAAAAATTAATAATCATTGAGTTTGTGAAATGTTACGTCTGGGTTGTGAGCCTAAATTAAATTTAAATATGTGATTTGATATATTAGAAATATATAGAATTCTTTTGTTAAAATATCGATATAATCGGAACATTTAATAGGTTAAAAATGGGTTCGATATAATATCGATTTAATCATTCTGAAATAAATCGATATATTTGACGATTTTGCTAATCAAGTAAATTAATCGATATTTTATAAGCATGTGTTCTTATTATTATATTTATTT
Organism: Drosophila pectinifera; assembly: GCA_008042775.1. NCBI lineage: Eukaryota > Metazoa > Arthropoda > Insecta > Diptera > Drosophilidae > Drosophila > Drosophila pectinifera. Next base: position 145,382 of record VNKC01002696.1, read on the forward strand.
GAAACTTAGTTTGGGTGTTCCCATTTGGTCACAGCTTAATTAATGTTTAATGTGTAATCATTTTCCCCATATACTATTACAATGTTATAAATATAACTTATATAACTTAGTATTTGCCTTTAGCTGCGGACATAGTTTATCTTTAAAATTTATGAAGTAAATGGACTGAGTCTAAAATTAAAAATTCCATGCTTGGCTGGTGGATTCAGTGAGTTTCCGTTTTGCAATTTCAAAGTTTTCTCTCTCCAAGTTGAATCTGTCGAGTGCAAAATCTTCATTTCGCATCGCAGGAGGAGCTTGAGGTTGATGGGGTCACTTGAAGCTGCCAACGGATGCGCAACTAAATCGTCCATGTCATCACACATTTGCACGCACACACACATACACACAGGCACATAGCCAGGGGAAAGTTTTCCCTGACCCCTCCAAGGCAAACACACACACACTAACACGCAGTCATCACCCTGCATTCACATTCACATTCTCATTCACATTCGCATTGCATTTTGCTATCCGTCTACACTGTTGACTTATTTGCTTTGAGATAAACGCCAAGTTGATTTATACAACCCACCGACAATTCATTCAGCCATTTGCACCACTCACCCGCCCGGTCGTCCGCTCATTCACTCATTCACTCATTCACTCACTCACTCACTCACTCGTTCATTCTTTCGCTCATGCAGACATGCAGTCAAGCGTACGAAATTCTTGTTTGTTTGTTTCTTTATTCATTGAGCAAGCAGCCGACTTCCTTGCCGGCAGTGCTTGGACAGAGGCTAACCGAGCTAGCAAACTAGCAAACAATGAATGGGGGGGCGTCGGACAGTCGCGATCCAGGATCCGGCAGGGATGTCGGAGGCCACTTGGCCACGTCACTCGACAATCAATTCCCATCGGGGCAATGTCGGAAATTATTTTCACCCGCATTTGCATTTCAATTTTTTACGGATTCGAGCGGACTAGTTTTACTTCCCATAGATAAAAAGATAGATAAAAAGCAGAGGTGGTCAGCTACCGAGCTTAAGAGCCGAGGCAAGGCACTTCGGTCAGCTTCGTTAAGCTTCGTCAAGCTTCGTGTATACTGCCGAATTCGTCAGGGCCCCTCGGGTGCACTGTGTGAGCAGCTCTGCTATCGGGCCTATCGGGCCTATCGGGCCTAGCCTTTATTGTTTAATGCAAGTAAGATTTGTATAAAATATAATATGGCATTTAATTTGATTAAATATTAATTTGGTTCATTAAATTATATATAAATTTAAATTCAATTAATCTTTTCGTTTTTCTATAAGCAAACTGCTATATACCTTACTAAAATATGTCATTTAATTTGATTAAATATTAATTTGGTTCATCAAATCATATATAAATATAAATTCAATTAATCTTTTTGTTTTTCTATAGGCAAACTTCTATATACCTTACTAATATTAATTGTGGAACACATTTTTTCATGTGTATCACCTTTTTTATTTGATTCAATCAAAAACCCACTCTATTCATATAATTTACCACTTGATTAAATTAGGCACTCACAAAAAGATGGACTAATAAATAAATAAGAAGACTGTGCCTGCTTGTCGCCAGTTCAGCAATTGATTTGTTTGCTTGACATTTGTCCGAGTTCCAGTTTTATGCTTTTATATACATAACTAAGAAGCCAGCTGGCTGGATTTCTTAATTCGATTTGTGGCATGTTATAGTTGAAAGTTCAAAGGGTGTGAGTGAGCCATTGGGAAGTTTGATTGATTATTATTATTAATGATTGGCTGGTGGCTAGGTTGAGGTGACAGAATAAAGGGATACAGAAAACGATCAATAATATCAATTCTTTTTGGGGTGACTTTTTGCATAGCCCATAATTTAATACATTTTTATTATATTAAGTTATCTGACGCCTTCTAGCATATGGATTAAATCCGTTTAGGCTTTCTCACTCGCTATTTTCTTATTTATAAACCCTTCTTCATGCCTAAGCACTAATTTGAGCCCAAAGTGTGTATATAGGGAGTAACTACCCTCCTGAAGTCGTGCTTATGGCCATGTATATTTAGGCCTTTATGTGTTGGCGGCTGAATAATGGCGGCTTGTATGCTTAGCGGCAATTAATCAGCGGAACTGTCCGCACCCAAACATGCGTGAATACCCACCCACAGGCTGGGCTGCGGGAGCGGGATGCGGGCGGCCCTAAAAATGTTTTGCTGTAATTAACTTAGATAAACAAAGGCGGCGAGGGGACGACACTCGGTCTGCAAAGTGCGACTGTGTCCTTCTAGGACCAAGGACCAAAGACCACCACCCCGCACAGCTCAAGGAGCGGGAGCAGGAAGCACAGAGCCATGAACTGTGCCTGGGATGCTGCCGACTTCCGTTGCCCTCTAAGCACGAGTATTTGCCGGCACACTTGGCCGACACAGTTGAGAAAAATGATTGCTCAAATAAATCATAATTAGCCATGTAAACATCTAACAGATGAACGTGTGTGCCTGTGTGTGCCTGTGTGTGTCTGAGCAGTTGCAGGCAAGACAAAGCGGCCCATAAATCGTTCATTGAGTCGCCCGTCCAGGCGGCATAAAAACTCGCCTCCATACTTTGTACAATTGCCCCTGACAGCGGCACACTCGTACATATTTATTGCCACGAAGGGATATTTGTACGCAAATCTGCATTTGAATTGTGTCCCATAAATCACAGGATTAACATATCAATTTCTATGCTCGATTTACACTATTCCCAGCCAGTTAATAACTTTTTGATGGAAAACCATCCTTGCTTATATTAATATAGTTGTTAAAAGGTATTAGAATATGCGAATATCATGGCAAACTATGTATTAGTTGAGAAATCTACTTCATGTTTATAAGAATCTTATTTACTTTATTATTATTACTTATTTATTTATCATATTTAAAAGAAACTTATTGAAAATAATTCCTAGTATCTATGACACTATATTAAAACATTCATTAATTAGTTCTGGAGTGTCTTAGCTTTAAAGGAATATTATTTTAAGTTATATTCTTATATATTGTTTCATTATTATTAAGTTAATTTTATCACCGAACTAATATCATATTGAATATAATGCCTAATAATAGGGCTATGACATTTTCCCCGAAATAATGCTTATAGAAAATATAGCCTAATAATAATAAGGCTTACAACTTTTATTAATTAGAGTTGAAACTAACATAGCCGTATTAGGTGAATTACAAGATGTTATCTGTTGAACCGAAGCTTGTTTATGATTTGTAATTATCCTTAAGATATTTCAAGACCCTTCAAAATTGCTTGGACATTATATATATTGCTTAAAAATACAAACATAAATATTTGATGACACCTAAAATATTTGTCATAAAGTTTAAGGCCCACAAATGCCAGAACTCAAAAGAGAACTGTCTCAAACATTAACAACCGTAACCTGCTCTCTGCTCATTAACAAGAAAAGACACCAAGACAATTAAACTTTAGAGAGCTCAAATGTGGTTATATATATATCATTGCCCATTTATCTGTTAAAGTGTCTATGCTAATCGATAAACCTGCTTAGTCATGGCGTTCAGGCTAAATGCTGCGCACTTTCCTGTTGGCCATTGGGTCATCTGGTCATCGTCTGGAGTTTATCGCCCCGCACATTGACCGCTCGTAAATTTCATAGAAATTAATTACACAGCATCTGTTGGCTGGTGCGGCTGCGACTACGACTACGACTGCCATTGTTCTTCGTATTATTATTATTATTGCTATTATTGTTTAACTGTTGTCGGTCGGCGCGAGTTGGCATTTGTCTGGGTGTTTCTGCTGTTCTTTTCACTTCTGGCCCCCCTCCGGCTTAATGATGCATGATTTGCGGCTACGTGGGCGTGTCCGCTCGAACTTGGAAGGGTCGAGGTCACAATGCGCTCATGTTGCATGTCATTCCCCGCTCTGCGGTTCATTGACTGACACAGCCAACTCGGTGTTTATCCATTGATTTCTTACCTCTTTCCCGATGAGTCCGTTAAGAAAGCACACTCACGCGTGTGTGTGTTGTGTGTGTGTGTGTATAGCCGTAATTACTGCTGACATCTGTCAGTACCTGACCTGTCTGAGAGTCCCGGTAAATGGTTCAGTTTACGAGTTCCTTGTGCATCCTTAATTGGATGCTTGGGAGCGGGTAGATCTTTTTAATTGTTCTGCGATTGGAGTGGTTGGCTGCTGTTAAAAGGGTTGCCTGCCTCGGTTTCTAACGAGCTGACTCTTCTTTGCGGCACGAAATCGATAGTTATCTTAAGGTGAGTTTTAAGACGGTTTCTATAGAACACTGACTTCAGTGCGGGGTTTGGTTTTGATAAGAATGAGCTTAACACATGTTAAATGTAACAGCTTGGAGTATATAGCCTTTTAAGACCTTTACTAATTAACTTAACTCAATTTAAGTGGTAACTAACAAATGTTCTTTCTCTTCTGTGTCTTTCCAGGTATGTTTCATTTACACAACTGATAAAAAGCATTTAAACCAAGTAGGTAACTTAATAATACCAGCAAAAACCCCATTTCTCTTGCCATATAAAAGTTTTTTCTATTAGCAGAGTTAACCTTTTCACTGCTGACCTGCGTTTTATTTCCACAGCTTAGCAAATTAAAGTTTTGAAGGGACTTTTCATGGCAGTGTGAAAGCTTAACCTTGCTGCTCCCCTGGCATCCATTTTTCCCATATTTTTTTGTGTGTGCAAAGTGCCCGAATGTTGTCGCCATTTGCGTTGAATGCAGGGGCAACAATGGGAACAACAACAGCTCTGCGTAATAGAGTCGGTTAGTTGCCTCCACATATATATATATATATGTATGTATAAATTGAGGGGCCGCAGGAGTTAGGAGGTAACGCTCCAAATTGGCTTCGGGGGCTGAGTGGGGTTGAATTAAGAGTCCTTTCAGGGAGCAGCAGTCAGCACACAACAATGGAATGTCGTGCTATCTGCCGGCTGCACAATGTTAGAGTTGCACTTAACTTCAGACACAGGAAAACCGAGCTGCACAATAAGCGCAAGGACAACGTTAAGCAGGATGCTGAACGGTGAAGGTGGTCTGCCAAGCCCTCCCCCTCTATTTTTTCTCAGTGTCTTCTCTGCCGTGGCTGACAAAAACAAAAGTCGCACACCAAAGTAGCATGAAATAGCTGCAGTTGTGCCGCTGCTGTTGCCGCCGCCGGCAAAGTCAAGTGCCTGGCGATTTTTCTTACACAATAATACACTTTTCCCATTTCGCTGACAGTTCTCCACTTCAATATCCTGTAGCTAGGCGGCTCCTGGGTATGATCATTGCTGGGTGGTATAAAAAATACATATTTAATTATTACAGGCCTTTTAATCTATTAGGTATTCTTTATTCTTCCACGAAAATACAAAGGGTACTAGCGTTTAGCTCTCGGCGAAGGAGAGAAAGCAGATTTCGATGTATCATTTTATCGATTTATTATCGATATGTCTTAAACATATTTTTATAATATACTATTCACACTGCAGGTTCCTTATGTAAGACTAATTTTTATTATTTAGCTGTTGAAATGTTTATAATATAGTATTCCTAATATGTTCCTACAATATGTATATTAAAATATGCTAACTCAAAGCTTGATTGCCAATGATGAATAGAGTGAAAATTTATAGAAATTCATAGAAATTTGTATCAATATGGCAAACCGTCTATCAGCCCATTGCGATTGTTGCTCGAACTGCACATATGTATTATTGTATATCGATAGAATTTATTTTGATTCTGATTTGCATTCATTAGTTTTTTAACTTGAAATATAACCTAATCACTCTCAATAAACAGCGGCAAACATCAGTTATGTTTATCTTGCTAGTGGACAAACTTATCGGCTTTATCAGAAACAGAGGTTTTTTTTCTTTTAGCTAGTGGTGATAGTTGCAAACGATAACATAAAGATAGAAATAATCGACTAAGATTAAAGTAAACGAATAAAATATCAACTTTTGTTACAACCAGGCATCCCATAAATGCAGAAAGGGATACTTGCTCTGTAAAAATGACACTCCGAACTTTACTCAAATTGAACCATAAATTTTATTAAAATAGACATTACAAAATTCTTCAAATATTTTTGGGTATCAAAAGGTCGATTCCGGCGTTCCCACAAACTTTCTTAATCATTTTTACGATTTCATTTCAACGGCGTCTCCACTCAACTGCGACATTTCTTGCACATGCAGCTTGTGACGTCACTTAGCGCAGACATCTGTGATAATGATAAAATTAGATTATAGATGCTTTTCATTTTTCACACCCCACGGCTTCCCCCTCTTGGGGATCCCCTCCGGCAACTTGAATTTATGGCCCTGCCTCCCCGTCATGTGGGACTGCGCCATGCGGGTGTTGTGCTGGAAAATAATTACCATCAAAGTTTTATATTACACACATATATTTATTACGACGAGTTGGGAAAGGGGGGCGGCGCGTATCTCACGGATGCACGGCTACACGGATGCTGAAAGTCAGACAGTCAAGTGGAATGAAGCAAAAAGTTCAGATGAAATTGACAGTTTGCTTAAGCGCATTTGTTAGCAGCAACTGGCGATGACTTTTGTGCGAAAGATACGAATACAAATGTATCTCTATCTATCTGGGCGGAGGATGCAACAGTTGCAGTCCACCCTACATATGTACATACATACATGTGACGATTACAAAAGACACATGTACCGCTCCACCCTCGCCCTTCTCCCCTCCCTGGTGCAGTGAACAAATTCCAATTGAGAGGAAGAACAAAATTATTTCTATATTTGTCTTGACTCGATCTTTCTCCTTGTTTTTGTGTGCAGAACTCGACACAGTTTCGTTAAGTAATTGAATTCAATTGTATTCGTCGCAGCTCTAGATAAAAACGAAGAGCTAAAAGTCGATGGCACCCTATGGGATAGCAGATTGGTTACTTAGAAGCCGAAAGATACACAACAAAATCTATGATATCATAGAAAATGTAAGAGATAGTCAGGGAATATAGTCTGACATGTATTAAAGGTATTTACTTATAGAAAAAAGGAGTATTTAGTCACTTATTTATATTAAAAGTCCTTAAAACTTGAAAGTTATTTAATAATAGCAAAGAAAATGTACTAAGTCAGTAGAATGTTTATCTTAAAAACTTTTGAAACAGAAACATAATTTAATAATAGAAAAGGAAGTATATTTAGTCATCTCTTTATATTATTATCCATTGAAACATGAGTTAATAATAAAGAAAGCCTAGAATATCCTTTCAAATATGAACATTATTTAGTCACCTCTTTATATTTATGATCCCTTTAAATAATAGAAAAGAAAATGTTCTTAGTCAGTAGCCAGTATTTAATAATCGTTTGAAGCATGAGCATTATTTAATAATAAAAAAGGAAGTATAGTTAGTCTTCCGACATGAAAATTATTTAATAATAGAAAAGAAAGAGTATTTAGTTAACTGTTTATATAAATATCCTTTGAAATATGAGTTATTTAGTAAATATATTGAAAGATAATATCTTTTCAAATATGTAATTGATTTAGTAATAGAAGAGAAGGAATATTTTGTCACCTGTTTATATTTATAATACCTTAAAACATTAAAATTATTTAATAATAGCAAAGGATAGGTATTTCAGTCACCTGTTTTATAAATACTCTTTCAAAGATGAGAACTTTAATAATATTAAAGTAAGCGTATGTTAATATCCATACAAATATAAAAATTGTTTGGTAAAAGATCAGAATGAATCCCTTGAAACATGAAAGTTATTTAATAATAGCGAAGTTCTTAGTGTTTAAAACATTAATATTATGTAATAATAGAACAGAAGGAATATTTAGTATCCTGTTTAATATATTCTTATCCTTTGAAACATTAAAGAAATTTAAGAATTATAAAGAAAGTCTATTTCTATAATATACTTAAAGATAATAATTATTTAGTAATAGAACAGAAAGGATATTTAGTCACTTGTTTATATTGATAATCCCTTGAAACACGTGTGGCGAATGAATAATTATAATCAATTCAATTTATATTATTCCTCTTTATCGACACTTAAAGCTTATTGCATTCTGCCTGCCCGAAAATAATCATTTCGATAACGTTTGACCTGCCATTTATTACAAACAATTTAACTGAAGAGACTCGTTTAAATTTCAAATTATTTCAATCAGTGTCTGCCTCACTTCTCCCCTCCCCCCCTCATCGGGACGGCGGCTGCCATCAGAGAATGTTTTCCACAACAATTATTTTCACATTATGCTGATTTCACCTCCTGACCGACGCTCCGAAAAATTAACGTGGAAACAAAGACCAAAAAATTAAACATGCCAAACCATCAAATTAGTGTTAGCCGCAAAGGATTTCCAAAACTATTCAAACACTGCCGAGGGGGACGGGAAGGGGGGAGGGAACAGAGAAAACCCGAAAAATAGGAGAAAAACGAGAAAAAGACTAATTACACTGCCCTAAAAACTTGAACGACGAGTGCCGTGGCAATCTTGACGAGGGTTCGGGGTTTTCGGGGAGTGGCGGAGACTGGCGGGGACTGGCGGGGACAGGCACAACCGCATTGCTATAAAACGAGAAATATTTGAGTGTAAACACAACTTGCATCCATCCGAAATGCGAGTGTGTGTGGGCTGTGGCAGTGGCGGCGCCGCCTGCAAAGTGTTTTCAGGGGCGTTGCATGCCGCACACGCAACAGCCAGCAGAGATACATTTGTATCTTTGAGCTCTTCTAAACGAGGGGAGCCACAACCAAATGTAAATGTCTGTCTGGCGCATCCTTCGGGGCATGGCTGCAAATGCATTCGACGTGAACGTGAGTGTGAGAGTGTGAGAGTGAACGTGTCGAAAGTAAGCTGCAGTTGCGAGAGACAAAATCGCGCCTCGCTACGTGATCCGGCTTTGGCTATATCCCCTTAGCCCGTTCCGCTAGCTTGAGCCACTCTATAGCCAGTAATATATACATGTGTAGCATGGCTGGGCGACTGACAGGGAGAACTATTTGTCACGGCATTCCGTCGGCGCCAGGATTAAGTTATCCCCCAAAACTCACACACATACACATCAACTCCGCCTTTGTCCTGGCAGATTTTCCTTAGCCTTGAGTCGGAAGAGCAGACCGTTAAAGTGTCAAATGCGAAAGGAAGTACACCACTGGTGCTGCTGGTTCACTTTACACGTAGTTCTTGCCTCCATACAGTATTTTTTTATAATTTATATATCTTAAACTTTTGTATATCCCTGAAGCGTGAGAATAATGTAAACTATATTAATTATATGCATATAAAGAAAATAATCTAAAGAGAACTACTAAATGAAACGTATTTTTATAATAATTTTGATTTAGTAGCTTTTAGCATATACTTATGGTGTTTCTAGGGGGTTTGTTTATATATTTAAGTGCGAAAGTGCCTTGAAATAAATAGGTAAATATCACCTTCAAAAATAAAAAAGTCTTGTGATTATTTATTCATTAAATAACTACTTAACTACCTAGAATCAAAAGCTAAGAACTACTAAATGAAACGTATTTTTATAATCAACTTAATTTAGTACTTTTAGCATATACTTATGGTGTTTCCAGGGGGTTTGTTTATATTTTTAAGTCCGAAATAAATAGGTAAATATCATCTTCAAAAATAAAAAAGTGCTGTGATTATTTATTCATTAAATAACTACCTAACTACCTAGAATCAAAAGCTAAGTAAATACTCAAACTATCACTAGGACAAAATAAATAAACACAGTTAAAAGAGGTATTAGGAAAAAGAATCAAAAGTAAAAAACCATCAGGGGACGCCCTCATATGTAGAGCACACCCGTTCAGTGCCACGCCCACTCGGCCATGTCCTCAGGGCGTTGCTGAACGGAGAACGGAAGTACAGTAAGCGAAATAGCAGTAGAAACATGTGTCGACGTTCGCATCAGCGCCAAAAGGAAACTTCACACAAGTGAGGCGGCGAGCCAGCGCGCATGCATTAAAATCCACGCTTCCGGCAGGAGTTTACCCCACAAAAGCAACAGACCACCCAATGTCCCTTGCCCCAAAAAAAGTACGCCCCGCATTCAGGGCTTCAATAAAAAGATAGACAAACACACACAAAATAAGGGAAGAGCGAAATCTAGGGAATGGCAAATGCATTTGGAGTGTTTGCGGCAAATGCCAAAATGAAATACATATTACTTAGCAACAAAAACCAAAAGAGGAGGAGTCTCGACCTATTGGTTACTCTATAATGTTTAAATATATAAAAAATACTATAAGTTTCTCTAAGAGTTTATTTATAGGAAACTATAGATACTTAGATTTTGGTTTAGGTGTTAAAAACTTTTGTTTGGATACCAGAAATGGGAGAAAAAATTAAGATTCTTAGAGTTACCTAACAAAATATTGAAGCTTTTATAATTTCTGCCAAAATTAACATTCCTTATAATTAAATTATTAATTTAACACTAAATATAAATCAAGTAAATATAAATGTAAATACAAATAATACGTAGATGTACTCATTATTTTATTTTTTTTAATAATTGTTCATACCCGAAAGCTGTAATGTATAATGGGTATAATAGCAAAAAGGGAGCGAAGTTGTATTTTGTTTTGCTGAGTTGCATTTTTTGTTACTAGAGGAAAGGGGAATATATATATATAACATGACCGATTTAGCTAAGGGAGGTTTCCTTTATTTTTTCCTTGGACTTTTTTTTGTTAAAAATTTAATATTGCTGCAGGCATTTTCCGTGTTCGGTCGGTTGCGACAGCCGTCCCCAGCGGGGCTTTCGGAGATGTTTTGTAATCCGCTTTTACAATAATGAAAGAATGAATGAATTGACAAAAAACTCATTTCGAAAAACCTGTGCATGGTGTGTGTGTGCATTGCTGAAATTCAACAATATTTATTTGATGCAAATCTATCTATTTGGATTATGCATGAACGGATGGATGGATGATTTCGATCTTGCCTAAAGCGCACTTTGCATTTCCAGTTAACAAAACTTTTTTAAAGCCGATGAAACTGATGAACTCTTGGCTCAGCCCTCGGCTTGATCCTGCCATTGTGCTGTGCAGGGAGTAGGTTGTAATAGTGCCAGAGGAACAATAAATCTTTTGCAAGGAATCAATAAAACTTGCTAATTTTCCGCTCCAATTAGCAGAGTGTACACTACTCGCTCTCTCCCAACAAATCTCGGCAACGGCAAATGGCGAGGGATAAAAGAAATAAGTTTGCACAATGGCGAAACAACTTCCAGAAGAGCTGAAAATAGAAAAGCCGGGGAGAAAGCTTTCTCCTTGTCGTTTTCTTTCTTTTTCAGTCTTTTTTTGAAGGCAGTCTATATATTTTTTTCCTTGAAATACAAACAGTGAATGGTGAGAGGACAATATTGGGTTGCAGTCTGAATGAGCCACTTACTCAATTATAATATTTATTTAAACATTTACTTAATGGAAAGTTGCCCTATACCCTAATGCATATAATGAGATTTATATTATAGAATTACACATTTATCTATCTGCCTTTAATGGCCGAAATTGCTGGTCCAAATGGGTTTTGCATTTCGTTTGGTGTTTACAAAATAAATGTATGCAAAAGTGAACAAAATAGTATTCATAAAGGCTATAAATTTGGGATAAATAATTTACAATCACTTATCGGGCGGAATTCTAATGAAATATTTGCAAAACCCCTATTTTTTAGAAGCTGCTTTGTAATTTAATTTAAACTTTAATGGCAAAACAGCTTGTATACATGGAAAATCTAACAACCACTTACCCTCGACCTGCCCTCGGGCTGCAGCGTATAAACAAGATTGCAAATTTAATTTAAAGATCAATCGCAATTCTGTTGAACAAGTAGAACAATATTTATACAGCCGAGATACCGCTTGTGTGTTGCAACCATTTGGTGGCCCACCACCAAGAGCGGCAGCAGCAGCAGCAGCAGCAACTTTATAGCTGATTTGTAGCATGCAGCAAGCAATAATTCAATGTTCTATGAAAGGATGGGGCCGTGAGGGAAACAAAAGCTGGGATATATTCCAACACCTTCGACAATGTCGCTGTCAATGGGCGGTCGGAGGGCGTTCAGGGGGCGGTAGCATGTGGCAGCAGGCGCCGGCTGCCTGCAACTGCAACTGCAATCTGTCTGGCCTGCCAATCTGCCCCGGCCCTGCCCTTCTCCAGTCTGTCTGCTAGCCAGCTCCAGCTCCGCATCTTCCCCCCAGTTCAGCCAAGGGATTCTCGGGGCAAGCAGCTGGAGGAGAGAGGAGAGAGTTACTGCCACATGCGTCCTCCTTGAGTGCCACAACAGCAATCGGTTGCACCTTTGAAGCGTGTCCGTGTTGCTGCTGCACCACCAGCGGCGTCAACAAAAACAAATTTGCATAGTCAGCCTCAGTTCACGAAATTAGAGATGGTTGGCAAAGGCGATATTTCTTTGTGCGATATTTTGAATTAAATTCCAGCAGCAGCAAAAAATATGCAAATTTCATTTCAACCTAACCATATCTACCTTTCTCACACAACACTTTGCTTGGTTTTAAAGCAGTTGGTCGCTGAATTTGAACTTGAGAATTTTAGGTGCAGCAACTTACATTTAAGGCTTGTAAGCCGGAGGGGGGTCACGTCTCTTAAGTGAGCTTTGGAGTTCTTTCAGTTAATACCTCAAAAAGTAAAAGTAAAGTAAATAAAAGAGTATTATTATATGGCTTAGATATTTGTTTATATGTTCGATAACTTAAATAACAAAAGGTAATTATTTGGACGATTAAATTTGTTAAATGTCGTAATATTATGTCATTTTACTTAATATTTTAAATTGGTTAAACAGTTTTGAATAATTGGTTAAGATTTTGTGCACCCTATAAGCTATCTAGAGCTCTTAAAATCTTCGACTTTTAAGTGGAATTTTATAGAAGTAATGTAAATTTAATTAATTCAATTTTTTTCCTTGGGTTTCCCATCTCGAAGAAATGCATATGCAATCCTTTTACCCTATGTGAAAGCAGATGATCTGCCGCCCTTCTCCAATGCTTCTTCCCTGTTGCATTTTCGGTGTTTACTCCTTTTTTTTTGTGCTTGCGCCTGGCAACACTGCAATTTGCAGAGCAACCCTGGCTCGATTGTGCAACATCCCCTTTTCGCTCGTCGACTGTGAAAAGTTCCTTCAACTTCAACTTCACCTTGCGTTGCATTTGCGTTTTGTCATTGCCATTATAATTGATAGCAATATAATTTGGTCCCTTCGCCTTTCCACCAATTCCGGGCCGGGGCCGGTCTTGGTCGCTGTCTGCGTCGGAGTGTCGCTGTGTCGCAGTGTCCGAGTGTCGCCCTCCTGGATTTTATGCAAATTTTTCGTGCAAATTGCTTTTAATGCATTTTGAATGCAATTTGTGTTTTGTATGTTGGAATTGGAGTGGAGCACACAAAAACTCGTAATTGAAACTGAAAGATTTTAATTTAATTTGAGTTTCTGTTTCTCTTATCGCAGTCTGACTCTGTTATTGTGTTTGCCTTTCCAAAGCGGGCAGGGACCGTACTCTGTATTCCGTACTCTGTATTTCCGTATTTTGTATTCCGAATTCCCAGCTCCCAGCTCCCAGCTCCCAGCTCCCAGTCCCAGTTCCCAGTTCCCGGCTCCAAGTTCTGTGTATATTTTTAGCTCTGTGTTTGCCAGCATCATCCAGCAACATCCATGCGGGATGTTACTTCCTTCTGCCTGTCTGCATCTGGCTGGCTGCCGGCTTTCATTGAATTGATTTAGATAAAATCGCCGTGTGCCATGCTTTGTCGTGTGTGCATATATATATATATGCATTTATATATATATTTTTGTTGATTGCGTAACGCCCTGTGCCGCATGCAACTTCATTATGCCGCCCGAAAAGCGGCACCAATTGGCGGCATGTAAATGGTGCACCGCCTCATAATAGATACATTTGAGGTGTTCAACGTCACCTCCGCCTCCTCGCTCCTCGCTCCTCGCTCCCGTCCCCTGAGATTTTGAGGTTGACATCAAACGAGCTTGTAGGTGAGAGAGGGCCAGGGACCGAGATTTATGCGATGCACTTCACATAAGCCACATAAATCTCAATGTGGCGCTGCAAATTGGACGGCCCTGAAGGGGAACCAATGGGTGAGTGTGATAAGACTTTAATGAGATTTAAGGGGCGGCTTTATTGACTGGGCTCATCAAGAAATTATTTACATTTTTGTAATATTATTTGGGATATTAAAATGTCACACAGAGAAGATATTGATGTTCTTAAATCTAATTTATGGAATAGGAGAGCTCTCAAAGTTTTTATGTAAGTTTAAGTACATTTTTCTTGATGGAATAAATACATTAATAGATATTTAAATCATTTCCCATCAGTTTAACCTTAGATTGTTAAGTTTTTATGAAGAAATTATATTTTAATAAATACAAATGTATTCTCCTTTTGCTTTTAAGCATATCTAACTGCTACTTTAAACAGAAAATTAAGTCGCCTTTAAATTAGTTTCCTTGATTAATGCGTTTGGTCTTATCTACTTAAACTTTTCAGTAATTCTATCAAGTTCTTAATCCGATTTGAGATCCCTGACCCTTGTCGCTTACTCAGGAGCGGTGGAAATTTCCTTCGCGAGCTGAACAATAAGCAATTAAATTAAATCCACACTTCTTTGTGTATACTGGTAGAGATTTTCCATAAAAACTGGCTGGGCGAGAATGCTTTTAATGAAATGAACATTAAGTTTATTGAGCGAGCGAGCTGACTTACCTGACTGGGAGTTATGTTTAACTTTTGCTGGCGAAATCAAAAACTTTTATGCACTAACAATGAATCAGGAAGCTCGCTGGAGGTCGCAGGAGGGTCCCCCTGCTGCGTGACCACAGAAGGGGGATTTCATTTAGGCATAAAAGTAATTTTTTAATCTCTCTGGGGCAACCGCTCGAACCCACATAAGTGGGAATATCGGGAGAGTGGGCCTGGGGCCGACCTTTTATAACCTTCAAATGGGCAGGCAGTTTTGGGGCCATACTCTCCAGCCAAATAACAATTTAATTATGAACATACTCAGGCCCAGCCCGGCCCGGTTTGTCCCTGCTTCTCTCCCAAACCCAAACCCAAGGACAAATTATAGCCATAAAGCCAGCGTCGTCAGGAGCACCGAGCGCCTTTTGCCTGTGGGATAGACTAAGAGCTCATTAATGTCACATTCATGGCAACTCCGGAATGAGCATAAAACGAGCAAAAATTCTATCAGGGTATCCCCAGAACGGGGACCTTGGAGCCCAGGCCGAAACTCCATTTAAATTGAGTGCACACAACAAATTGTTGGTGGTCCTGTGTGTGTGTGTGTGTGGCCGTTTTGTGGGCCTGTAAGGCAATTAACGTGAGATCCCTGCCACCCTTCAGGCTGCAGTAAAATAATCAAAATTAGCCAAAATCGCCACCAACGTTTTGGACCTTTTTTGGTGAATTATTTACTGTTGAGGGATAAAGCCCTTATATATAAAATATAATGTTGGAGCATTAATAAATGATAATCATTAAGGCTTAGAAATGATATGTGCTTTTTATTTAAAATCACAATATAGTTTATTGCTTATTTAGAACACAACAATATTAAATACCTTTAAAATAAAAGGTTGCCTGTGGATAGATTTAAAATACCTTTGTCATTATGGAATTATTCTAATTTTAATTAAATTGTTTTCTACAAGAGAAACTCTTTAAGAAAAACACTTAAAGATTCCCCAAATATAATATAATGTTGGAGAACAAACTGACTTACTTAGAAGACGGAGTAATAACTACAAAAGGTTCAGAGATAATATTTCCTCTTTATTTAAAATAACAAAATACTGTATTGCTTATTTAGAAAACAACAATAATAAATACCTTTAAAATACAAGGTTGCCTAACTGGAAAGATTTAAATAATAGATTTAAAATAACTTTGTCACGGTGGAATTATTCTAATTTTAATTGAATTGGTTTCCACATGAGAAACTCTTTAAGAAAAACATTACAACTGAAAACAATGAAGGATTCCCAAGTGTATTATAATGTTGGAGAACATACTGACTTACTTAGTAGACGGAGTAATAACTACAATAGGTTCAGAGATAATAATTCTCTTTATTTTAAATAACAAAATACTTTATTGCTTCTTTAGAAGGCAACAATAATAAATACATTAAAAAAAGGCTGTATAACTGATTTAAAATAACTTTGTCGCAGTGGAATTATTCTAATTTTAATTGAATTGTTTTCCACAAGAGAAACTCTTTAAGAAAAACACCACAACTGAAAACAATAAAGGATTCCCAAGGGAAATATAATGTTGGAGAACATACTGACTTACTTAGTAGGCGGAGTAATAACTACAAAAGGTTCGGAGATAATATTAGCTCTTTAATAAATACCTTTGCAACAATAATAAATACCTTTAAAATACAAGATTGCCTAACTGGACAGATTTAAAATAACTTTGTCGCAGTGGAATTATTCTAATTTTAATTGAATTGTTTTCCACAAGAGAAACTCTTTAAGAAAAACACCACAACTGGAAGGAAGAATTCTCAAGAGTAATATAATGTTGGAGAACATACTGACTTACTTAGTAGACGGAGTAATAACTACAAAAGGTTCAGAGATAATATTTCTCTTTATTTTAAATAACAAAATACTTTATTGCTTCTTTAGAAGGGAACAATAATAAATATAATTTAAATAAAAGGCTGCATAACTCGATAGATGATTTAAAATAACTTTGTCGCAGTGGAATTATTCTAATTTTAATTGAATTGTTTTCCACAAGAGAAACTCTTTAAGAAAAACACCACAACGGAAAACAATGAAGGATTCAAGGATTCCCAAGTAGCAGCTCGCTTACAACTGCCTTTGAAGTCCTGATCATTGTTCACTTCCTTGGAACCCTCGACCTGCTTGTGGCTGACTCTCTGTTTACTCCGTCGCTCTAATTAAATCTAATATGCATATTGCCGGGGCATTTGAAGTGGCCAGACTCGACGCCGGACCGGACCCCGCTCAGAGGCGGGGTAGGGAAGGCTTGTGGTTGGCGGCCCGGGTCTATATATGGGTAATAAATTTGATTAGTAGGATTTACGGGCTCTTGGGTCGACGTCAAACGCTTTTCTTGCTGCAGTAAATTTTATGCTAAACAGCAGTTGAAAAATGGCCGCAAAGCCAGGGTTGGTCAGGTCGCTCTCTCTTTTTGCTTCCCTTTATTTTTTGTTTGTTTTGTTTTAACGTTTACTGCTGTTTCGTTTTTAGTGTTTTGTCTTTAACGTTGAGCGAGTTGTTACAATAAATGGTTTATTGCATACTCTGGGGCTCCTCTTCTAGACATGTGCGTAGTGTAGACTTACTGAAGTAAAAGTACAAGGAATCGCCGGGCAAAAGTAAAGACTTTGTTTGAGCAAAGGCTTAGACTTGCCAAGGGGCTGCCAAAAAGTATGCAGCACTTCAGCGATCCCATCATTAACATTATTATCGAGGGGGCCTGGGTAGAGCCCAGAAGAAAAATCACCCAAAATGATGCCAAGGCCCAGGGGCCGAGATTATGCGATAAAGCCGGGACACACACACCCACACACACACACAACGTCAAGTGAAGTTGAGATGGCCAGGCAATGTCCCTTTTTATCCCAATGTGTGGGCCGCCTTTTTGCGGCTTTCAGCGCCGCACAGCATGCTGCCATTTTGCTGACTGCCGAAAACTCAAAATGAAATGCAGTCAACGCCCTCACTTCCGAGTCTCCCGCAGAACCGCATTTCCCCCCATATTGCACTGAGAAAAAATTTTGGGAGAGAGCAGAAGCATGGAAATATTATTTCTGAGAAAAGGGGGTTTTTAGAATTAAGATGAATCATTTTATGAATACTTAAACATTAAATAGATGCCAGAACTTCATTTATTTATTAAATCGATAGCTGAGCATTGCAGTATTTTTTAATTAATTATTTACATTAATTTAGAGGTTAAATCAATGTTGAAGGTTAAGGGATCTTGTTTTTTGTTTTTTTTTTTATTTTTTTTATATTTTTTATAATACCTTCTTTTATTTATTAAATTGAAAGCTGAGCATTGCAGTATTTTTTAATTAATTATTTAATATAATTTAGAAGTTGAAGAAGTTTAAGGGTAAAAAGAGTAAATATTTAAAATATAATATCTAAATAAATAAAGGATTATTTAATTTAATTATTTATGTATTATAAAGGTAAAGGTAAATATTTAATTTAAAGGTGTTAATATTTAATTAATTACATAATATAATTTAGAGGTTGAATCTGTGTTTAAAAGGATCTGGTTTAGGTATTTAAATATTTAAAAAAAAAAAAAAAACAGACACATTGATATTGTGTTAACGTTAATCTAATGTGATTTTCAGATTTATATTTAAAATCCTAGAGCAAAACTATTTAATCGCCATTTAGACACCAAAAATTTGAGAACTTTCTAGCAATAATTTTCTAACTCTTTAATTATTATTTAATAGGGTTAGAAGCCCTATTTTTATAGCCGTGCCTGTCGGCTCTTCAGCTAAATTATGCGCATTGGGCTTCTTTGGGTACTGAAATTATTTCACTCTCTAGCTCATGTCGGCTGAATGTAGATTCCCCACCACCGCCGCCGCCGCCGCCACCCCATTATCACAGCCCCGCTCCCTTTGTGACTCTGTTTGTGGGAAAAATGAAAAGAGAATTTATTTTTTTTTTTGTTGGCATGCCAAAGACGAGGCATAAAAAAGTCCAAAAAAGGACAGAAAGTGCATTTTGATGATTGGCGCGCTGCTGGGACATAAATCTACATTTCCAATTGCAGCCCGAATCAATTGAGGCGAATATTTAAATGGCATTCGAAATTCGGCACAAAGGCCTTTGAAATTTTATCCTTATAATAAACGAAATTTTAGCATAACTCGCATAGGTGCAATGCTATTTTCCGGCATCAATTTTAGCCAGAGTTTCCCAAAAAAGGCAGCAAAATATTTATTATAATTCGGTGCATGATGTCACATACCCCAACTGGGAAAATATTTTAATTATAAAAAATGGGCTTCAAAGCAAAAATTAATCCCATTTTAATTGACTTTAAATAAGCCTTAAAGCAGCTTTTAATACTTTATTTATCTATTTTTATTGCAGGTAAGCCTCAAATAGCAACAATGATTAAATGCATATTTTAAGTGAGTAATGTTATAAATTCTACCTTATCTTATAAAGAGTATTGCCCATTTTATCAACGATTTTCCTTGGGGACTAATTCAATTTATTTTGTGTTTTTATAATGCACACAGAAAGCTAATAAAACTCAACGATGAGTAATGCCTTATGTACTTTGTTCTTTTTAATAGCTTTGCACGCTAGAACATTATTTTATCGATTTAATAACAGCTAACAACCTACTTTCAACAATGGACATCCCTATTATATTTATAACCAGCTGGAAAGTCAACAAATTGGGATTTATACCCACTTTAATAAGACTTATTTCGATGCTGGAATTATCTGAACACAATCAAATTACAATTTTCGCCGGCAACGAAATTAAACCATATTATTAACATATTCGCAGAGTTTTAAACGAGAATATCGCATTAATTATTATCAATTTTCAAAGTGTATATGTGGGCGGAGTGAGAAAATAAACGAAAACTTTAAAAAGACCTCTTGGAAAACGCTAATAAATCAATGCAAAAATGCCATAAGCGAAAAGAGGGGAGAATTAAAATCATTTTACTAGGTGGGGGTGTCAGTGGCGGCATTAACATAACAGTTATGTGCATATTAAGTGTACATTATGTTCCTTAATCCAGACAATAAAGCACCCAACAATGCGGCACAGCCGCACCAAATGAATGAAATTATGCAGGCATTTTACAACAAATCAATGAACTGCAAACCAACACACCAACCAACCAACCTACCAACCATTTGGGCCTTGAATATGGAATACATATGGCCAGGTATTAATGAAATGAAATGTTAATGCCGCACGGCAGATGTTAAATTGATATTGCATTCGTACAATCGGAATTAGGTCAGAGATTAAACCAGAAAATGCCGTAGAGATTAGTATTTCAATTTTATTTTCAAGTAATTATTGATAAGCAAATTGCCTGTGCTATTTCCCATTTAATAGTCCGAAATTGTTTCAGTTGTTGTAAAATATTTATTGATGGTTAAATTCCTTATGCTATGGCCATCATCATATATTCCGAAGTTCCATCTTACTTTCCACCATGGACGTTGCACACACGACAGTCTCCATTGATAATGACATTGCCAGGGTTCAGGGGGGTGGCTAATTGATAAGATAAAGTACTTGTAAATATAAAATCTCAGATTAGTAATTGTTATTATATTTACCGCTGGCGAGAGCCAAAAGGCCGAGCAGGAAGGCAACCGAGAGGAATTTCATCTTTGTATTAGCTGAACAGAAGCGAGAACTGAACTGATGCCTTAGCCAGACTCATCCCGCTGCTTATATAGCCCCCCAGATCAGTCGTTGTTATCAGCTTTCGGCTGGGGTAAAACCGCATTATTGATTTTGCCTGTGGTATTACCCTACGATGTTCTGTGAAAATCCCACCAGCACCGGCCTCTCAAGTCGCCTCCCTCCGATTTCAGGTTCAATTAGCTGCAGTTAATTGCACTTGAACTCGGCCGCATGCGTCTGGGACTGGGTGTCTGCTCCGAAGAAATGTGGAACTCGTTTGCTAAGCGCGTTTGATTGACAAGCTTCCCGCTTACTATCGTAAAATCCACTATAGCTTTGGGTTGGATATAAAGAAATACCCTATAGCTTTGGGTTGGATATAAAGAAATACGTCATAGCTCGTGTTGAATGCTTGAAACTGGTTTTTTTACGATGGCTCTTTAGCTCGAATTGAATTTGTTTTTGTCAACAGATTTTATGCATGTGTAGTTCTCAGTTCTCAGGGTTCTCAGAAATTTTATTCTTACGATTGCAGGTGGTAAATCTGGATTTTAGAAGTTGGGATTATTATTAAATTTCATTTTTATCAAGTATAAAAGATCGTTAAATATGATAAGGAGACTCAAGTTTAATCAAAGCAAAACGACATATCACTTTTTTGTTTTGATTATTTTTAAAGTGTTCGAGTGCTATTATTTATTTATAATAATTTATGTATTAAAATAAATAAATTAGACGGTAATCTCTAAATAGAGAAGAACTTTGCTTTAAAATGTAGTTATACATATTTAATTGACATTTTCTGAAATAATTTAATGATCAAAACAATAAAATGATCTAACTTTCAATAGATAATATTTCACACATATTTTTTTTTGTGATTTCACTTTTTTAAATCCAATTCAAATATTTTCTGTTTTTCTGAATGTATAATAACATTTACTTTTTTACTAATATTTTTTATACAAAAATATCAATTATTTTGGATTGATGCTTTGGTTGAAGTTTATTTACGATTAGTAGGTTTTAAATATGATATTATGTAGTAGGTTAAACATAGTTTTGTTTATTTAAGATCTCTAAACATAGTCGTCATCAGTATTTTGCGGCCATCAGCTCTTCGCGTCTTGGATGATATTTATCAGGGTTTGGATAATTCCGGATGTCGGACGGGGCACTTTTTTGCAACATAAGGGCTGTAGAAACATCAATAAATTAGTCTTTGCCTAGCATAATATTTTTAAATCACAAAATTCACCATTGATTAGCACTAACTGCAAAGACGACCATCAGAAAGACGAAAGCCAATTTAAGGAGCTTCATTTTGAAGGATGTGAATTGGATTGCCGACCAAGATTGAACTGAGCCCTCAATGAAGGAACAGAACTATATATATTAGTCCATAGAAGGTTTTATCGCATATGTGGAGTACTGCACTCTCAGCAATTTTCTTATCAGAAGATGACGGAAGTAAATGAAGGGTTATTAATACCTCTGAGACGCTTGGCTTTGTATATATATTATATATTTCATAATGAGAAAAAACGTCATATGCCCTATGTGTCATGCAAATTTTCTTATCTGAATTTATTTAAGTCCCTAATGCATTTAGAAATCGCAAACTGCCGGCAATTAAACTCTTTTAATTTCCTCTATATTCCTAATAATTATATAGTTCCGAAATTACCCCGTTTTTTTTGGATATATATATTACTTCATTTTCAAGTTCTAAGAATAAATCAGTGCATCATAATATTTATGGAATTTTTCCATAATGGAACCTTGTTCTTTGTTTGCAAATTGAAATGTTTTCACAAAGTTTTCTATCTTAAGGTTTATTTTTATTTTTCTTGTGCCGTTTGCACTTCTGTCTTTATCGAGCAATGGGGAAAATTCGTGAAAATCAATCGGAAAACAAGAAAGGAGTCAATCAAATGGACTGGGAGTGGGGAGTGAAAACTTCGCTGCAAAGGGAACCAAAATTGCATTACAAACTTCGAAATCAACCAAGAGGGAGGGACCAACTCCACATATATCTACTTATATATTAAAATTTGTTTAGGTTTTTGTATGTATTCCACTTTGAGTGCGACAGTCGAGGGAGTGACGTGCAAAGCTCTGCGGAAATTCATAAGTATTTTCACCGACCTGTGCTCTGACAATCTTCCCCTTTCTTAGTTTACTTTCCTAATTTATTGCATTTTCCCCCCTATTTATTTTCTTGCTTCCCAGCTCTTTTTTTTGTCAATTTAGGTTTGAAGTTTATTTTTAGGGTAGATAAAAATGAATACATTTTATTTATTGTGGAAAGGTGTAAGTCAGGAAGCTTAAACTTAAATTATAATAATATATATAAGCTTAATAAATTAATTATTTAATTCCTTGCAGTAACAAAGACGCTATGACTTCCTAGATATATGAGCCAGTTATTGCAGATAAAATGCTGAAAGAGTCTTTGCATACTTCTAGGCTGAAATAGACTTATTTCTACATTTTTTAATATTAATGTGCAGTCTAGTCTTTTAACTAAATAATATCTCTTGTTTCTCTCTGGTTTTCGAGACAATTCAATTGGAAATCTCAGACATGTGTCAATATTTATCACAGACAATGCTGCTTCTTCTGAGAGTGCTCTACTGAGTCCATTAGCTTAAGTCTATTAAATTAGAGAGACGAGGCCTCGTCTTTAATGACAGGCACATCACATTTCAGTTCAAAAAATGCAGCCAGAAATGATAAATGCTTGCAACAAATTGATAATGCCTCTATATACATATACGTGTCTAAGAGTATATATATATCGAGACGAGGGAGACACGTACACCTGGCAGTTGGTGCTGTTTAATCAAATTACGAACAGGACGACAGCCTCAGACAATAAAGTTAATTAATTTACCGTGCCAGGGACTTTGACTTGGTCCCTCGTTCGGTCCTGGCAGGCATTTTGACAGATGCATTGGACGCAGTCCTGTCAGGTGCGTTCTGCAGTAAATTAAATTTAATGGAAAATGTTTGAACTGCTCTCTGCCAGTGTCCTGTTTGCAATTTCTGGCTCCGGCTCCGTCTGAGGCTCTGGTTGAGGCTCATTTTCGTCCAAGGAGGAGCTAACCAAGTATGCAAATCACAAACGAAACTCGATTATAAAATATTAATCTATTAATTTGTATTCCACCCACTCAATTGACGCCAGTCCTCAGTGTTATTCATAAATCAAA
Source organism: Drosophila pectinifera (assembly GCA_008042775.1). Classification (NCBI taxonomy): domain Eukaryota; kingdom Metazoa; phylum Arthropoda; class Insecta; order Diptera; family Drosophilidae; genus Drosophila; species Drosophila pectinifera. The sequence goes on from VNKC01002696.1 coordinate 169,070, forward strand.
GCGAAACCTGTTAATTTTAGTTCTGAGAGGGGGCTTCGGGGGACGGATAAACTCAAACATTTACCCGACACTTCACATTCTGCATAATCGAAGGCAAGGCTTCACGTTCGCTTGTCAATTCTCGTGCCGCAATTTATGCTAATTTAGTTATAACCTTTCTTGAACCCACCCACACACACACACACACACACACACACACACTCACGAGTGACTGGCAACAATCCATTAGTGGGTTACTAACGGTACCCGGCCGCCATTTTGTGTAACAACTGCAAATCAATGGCCTGACATGTGAAAAATGGGCAGCCATTTTGGGTGCTGCCCCCATTGTTGTATGTCTATTATAATATTGCCATATTATTTTATGCATGCAAGTGGGGTCCACACACACTTGGGTGTGTTTGCTGGTGTACCACACTAATACACACACAGGGTTTGTGATTGTGTCTGCATTTTCGTAATCAAGCTCATGATAAATCGTTGGCGCAAAATGTATTGAGTTTTCGCATGGCATTTCCAAAGCGACAGCAGCTGCAGCCTGAAATACAAAAACTCTCTAATAAGAATGATGCCAGGAAAGTGTCTATCTCATTTTATCTGGGGTTTTTAGCCCCCTATTATAGTGGCAGCTATGACTATCGGAATTAGGGGGGGATTTTATTGAAAAATACATTTCTTATTCTGCTAAATGGTTAAAATTATGTAAATTGAAAATTTCAAGCTCGCAATTTTATAGATAATACATTTCTTGATTTGGTAAATGGTTAAAATTATGTAAATTAAAGTATTTCAATATATAGAAATCTGATATATTATAGAAATAGCTTTGTATTTTATTAACATTATTTAAGACAGAACCATCTTGAAACCATAAAATACATAGATAAGAGAGTCCTTTTAAGCAAACATTTTACCAAATGTCAATAATAGTTTCCAGTATTCAATATAAATTTAATTTCAAGCTCGCAATTTTACAGAAAAATACATTTCTTGATCTGGTAAATGGTTAAAATTATGTAAATTAAAGTATTTCAATATATAGAAATCTGATATATTATAGAAATACATTTTCTCTAAAGTATTTGTATTTTACTAACATTATTAAAGACAGAACCAGCTTAAAACCATAGAATACATAAATAAGAAAGTCCTTTTAAGCAAGCATTTTACCAAATGTCAATAATAGTTTCCAGTATTCAATATAAATTTTATTTCAAGCACGCAATTTGATAGAAAAATACATTTCTTGATCTGGTAAATGGTTAAAATTATGTTAATTGAAATATTTAAATATATAGAAATCTTATATATTATAGAAATAGCTTTTCTCTAAAGAATTTGTATTTTATTAACATTATTTAAGACAGAACAAGCTTGAAACCAAAAAATACTTAAATAAGATAAGTCCTTTTAAGCAAACATTTTACCAAATGTCAATAATAGTTTCCAGTATTCAATATAAATTTAATTTCAAGCTCGCATATATCCATAAGATAAGAAAAAACAAAAAAAGCAATCAGCAGTGAACCCAGTAAAGTTTAAACTTCATTTTATAACATGCAAATCGAAGCAATTATTCCTGGTTACCAAGTCTTGGGAACAAAAGATAAAAATCAATTTCCAACTTCGAATGTAAATTGCCGAATTGAATTTTCTTTGCGCATGCCGTGCATATGTGCATGTAAATTATCCGACTTCTGAAGTATTTTGGGGAATTTTCTCGAGCTGCGTCCTGCAACGGAATGGTGGCTGAGCAGCATCGGCATCCTTATCGTGTTTGTCCAGCTGCTGCAGCAGCAATTGCTTTGAACAAAAAACGAGCCGAGAATGTCTTTGTGAAAATTCCTCACTACCGAACTATAAACGAATATAAAAATGTACCTATATATTTGTTGGTGTGGGCCAAAGAGTTATGAAAAGAAATCGCCAGCTGCAGCTGGGACTTACTGGTATTTTTTGCCATCTCTCCCCCCTTGAAAATGATTGATGACCAAATTGATTTTTATTGAATGAGATTTTCCCATCTTTTCGTTTTCTAATTGAGACAAGAATATATATATATAGGCAAAAAGGGAAATATTCAAATAGTTGTTACTTTAGCAGCCATTAAAAAGCATTACATGCCTTAACACTTACTTTATTTCTGCTTCTAAATTCTGTAAATTTATGCCATGATTTATGCATTTGGATTGCCAATTGATTTTATTTCCAACTTGTCCAAAGAAATTCAAAGCTTAAGATTGCTATTTCGATAATAAAATATTCTTAATTGTTCACAATATTTTGTAGTATATTTAATTAAGCAACACAGCACTGGTTATTTGTTTCTATCTTATAAATAATTAAACACCATCTTCAAATACAATCGATCATAAACTACCAATTTTTTTATTTGTTTTTTATTTTTTTGAAATACAAATGAATAAAATACATTTCCCAAATCACCGAACAACAGAAATTCTGTAGATTAGTCTAAACTCGTTACAGACAAGCTGTCCCAGACATAATGCAGCCGTAGTAGCACTCAGAAACTATCATAAACATACTCGAAACAAACGGCAGATGGACACAAAAGTGAAGAATCCTGCTCCTCGTCGTCCTCTACATGAGCATGTCCTCAATAAAGGCGAAATTATGAGTGAATTCCCATGACTTATATGGGTTATTAAGCTGCTAGCCCCGCCCGGTGCCGTTGGAGAGTCAAAAATATTTGGGAAATACTCGTTTCGTAGACAAAACCGGACTCAAAAAGCGAATGACAAATGTGCAGAGTGAAGTGGTCCGGTCTGGGGCTGATCTAGATTCTGGTTCTGTGGTCAATGTGCATGAGCATGAGCCAGAATGAAAACTATTAGCCGGACATGCTGGCTGGACATCATTGTGCAGTTGTTAGGTGACTCACAGACAGGAAGCTGAGTCCTCCATGTCCATCTGCTGGCAGATAACAAGTTTTTTGGCTTTGCCACAACCCCTGACCCCCGGTGAACATCGGAAACTGATGCGATGAGGCACCTCCTCCTCCTCCACGGGGGAAAAAACAGCCCAACATGAACCTATCCGGCAGTTGTCTGTTGGCCATGTTATCATGTCCGCTAATGTCGCGCCGAAACTGAACATTGGTCACAACTGGGGTTCAAAACTATAATAGTTAAAGCGTGAAAGTGAAATTCGAAAAAATTACGCTTTCTGAATGTCCAGGTATTTTTATACTGCTGATAAAAGGATAGTAGGGTTTAACATGAAGTCATCTGATAGTTAAATGGTTGTTGGCTCAAAGAAGTTATGAAAATGAATATACAATTTCCAAATCATAATGAAGAAATACATCCTTCTATTGATTTTATCAAAGCAACCATATTTTTTACGCTTAACAGAGCATTTTGTGTTTTTAACAGCACCTGGTACCACTTAAACTTCGGTTAATAAGGGAAAATGAATTATATTTCGGTTATTTTAACTGCTCGTTGATATACGCTAAAGTTAAGACATTTGACACCTTAACAGGACACTTAAATACTACGCAAAGTACAATTCCCAAATTAAGATGCAGAAAACAACTTTATATTGATTTTATCAGATTAACCACGAATTTTACGCCTAACAAAGCATTTTGTGCCCTTAACAGCACCTGTGAGCACTTAAGCTTCGGTTAATAGAGAAACCCTAATTCTATATTCGGTCATTTTAACTGCTCGTTAATATACGCTAAAGTTAAGGCAATGGACACCTTAACAGGACATTTAAATACTACCACTTAACCGATTTTTCCCTTTTCATTTTTGCCACCTAATCAGTTTTTGACTCTACAAAGCTTAGCATACTTTCAGGGGCGATCCAAATGGGTTGTGCCGGCGGGGGAAGCTGCTCAGGAAATGGGCAATAAATTTGAATTAAGTGCTGGTCTTTATTTGCTGCTGATTTACCATAGCTAATGTTATTGCCTGTGGCCATAACCTTTTTTATGACCTTCACTTGACGATGTGCAGTTACATAAGCGCTCTTGCGATTTTTTTATCCGACTTATCATTACATTTATTTACTACACAAGGGAGTAAGTAGTAATGGCAACTACAATGTTGATTCTATATTTTGGCCATTATTCTTGTTAAAATTCCGTGATTGCCTGTCATCAGTTTGCCATTTTTATGCTTATTTGTACTTCCCACACAGACGGCCTACAACTACAAACCAAAATGGCGACAAAAATGATCCAAATAAAGGCACCACAAAAAAAATAAACCAAAGAAAAGCCGCCGACAAGAAAAATGGCAAATAAAAATATTTGTTAGCCTTATTAAAATTCCATGCAAATTCGTTTATGGCGACTGCAGTGGGCGTAATCCTTGTCCCCCCGTTTCAGGACAATGTGTGTATGTGGTGTGTGTGTTGGTTGTGTGTGGCAACAATTGTTTCCACTGGCGGCGAAATAAGTGAAAACCTAACGAAAAGTTATTTCATATGCGCCAGACAAAACAGTCGAGCAACAACCCCACCGAAAAAAAATAAGAGGAGAGACCAGACCAGTCGATGTGAGCCAAGGACTCTGTGGCCGGGCCAGGACATGGTGGGGACTCTGGTGTGTCTGTGTGAGCGCGCGTGTTAAGCATATTTAGTTCATTTATTTCAAATTAGATTCTTTTTCGGAGCTCTGGAGCGACAACAAAGAAAGCGCCACGAGGCATGGGTGCGAGGAGCGAACGGAAGCTCTTGGCAAGGACGAGTGTCAGCATTGATAAGAAGGACAACACTGCCACTGGCTGATGGCTGCTCATTTCGGGGGATTTTGCATACATTGTCAAATTATGCAGCATTTATATTTCTCCTCCTTTTCTGCACATTTTTGTGAAGAATCCTATTACGCAGCGTATATTATATAATTTTTTCCATTTGCTGATTAAAAGGACCATGACGGGGATGTTTTCAATGTACTTGTTGATGAGTGTGCGAGTGTGCCGGTGTGTGTGTGTGTGTGCGCACGTTTGTGGGTTAACGAAAAAAGGGTTCAAATAACAATAACTGAAAGTGCGCTTAAATTTTGTGAAATTGTTTGATGTGCGTTTGGGTTACCATTTTTTTTTTAGCCCGGCTTGTTTGGGCGTGTTTGAATGGTTCATTAAGTTGGCTGTTTGTGCACGAGGGCGTGGCTGATATGCTTCGGCTGGGATTGTGGGATTAGGCAAGGAAATAAATAAATTATTTAAAGCGCTTATTTGGGCTCTGAACCGGTCAAATGCCTCCGTGAACTTTGCGGGGGCTCTGGGCAGAGCTTATTTCATTTTTTCGATATAAAAAGTGACAGAGTTTATGTGAAAAAGGGAATTTTAAACCCAAAAAAATTTTCTTAAAAGTGAATGGAAATGGATTTTAATATTTTATTGCATGAAACCAATATTTAATGCTATTTTAAAATATAAATATGAAAGTAAAAATATTTATTCAAGTTTTTTAGCTCAATTTTCAAACTATTATTAGGAGTGATTTTATTTATTGAAATCCGATTTGTAAGGGTTTTAATTCAGGTATTAAATCTTAGTAAATTGAAGGCTTTCTTTTTATCCAACTTGAGACAGGCTTCATTGCTTTATATTCAGTTATCCAGGACCATATTTTGGTTACACATTAATTTAATTTGGCTGCAAGCACCTGCAAACCTGCAACATTCTTGCGGCAAGCACACTTTATATGCATTTGTATCTGTATCTGTAGGTTGGAATATTGCTTTTGGCTTGGGTTTTTTTTGGTAAACGAAGTATGTTGCTGAACTTTGTTTTTTTTGGCTTTCTTTTTTATTATTTCATCATTGCTGCTAGATGGGCACCTCAGGGAGGACTCTGCAGTGCGCTTTGTTTCCAGCGAAATGAGCAGCGGCAGCATGTGTTGTGCATGCTAAATTGTTTTCTTTTTTGTTGTACAGTTCTTTTTAGAATTCATTTTTTGGCCTTCTCTCTCTCAGCCTCGGCTACTTGGCCGGAGTCCTGGGCATTTTGTTTTCTTTTCTGGATTTCTTTTTTTTTTTTCGTGCGCTCTGTTGACCTTTTATGAAATCAGCCAAAAGTCGTTGAACGCTGCTTCCCCTCTGCTGCTGGCCTTTTTTTTTGTTGCCCAGCTTTTTGGGGCTGAGGCAGCTGTCAAATATTAGTTCTTGTTAGTGGAAGGACGACCAGGCTTGGGTGGGGCCCGGGCCCGGGACCGGGCCCAGTGTGTACATGTTGTGACCAACATTGTTGGTCAACACACTCGAAAGGGGCGCATAGAGGGGATGGCTTTTTGCCCACTGCCACTTGTTATAATTGTGTTTGCGTTTTTCATTCGTTTTCGTCTTTCTCTATTCCAGTACGAGGTACTCATAGAGTTCGAGGGTGCATGGGGATTGGTAGGATATATACGCAACTGCAACAGTGGATACGATCTAGATATTGGCTCGTTTTCATCCGTAATTCGTAATCCTCGGTGCCTATAATAGCTAGGGTAACAATATATTTTCTTTAGAGGTTTCTAGTTTTTAATTAAGATCTATGCGTTTTTGGCTTTAGAAATTAAAAAATCGATATATGCACAAGTCATTGCCAATATACAACTAATTTATCGATGCTTAATTATAATATTGTGATAAAAAAGTCTTCAAAATATATATTTGACGGTATTTGGACATTTGCTCTAATATATCGAAATACTAGGTTAGTAACCTAACCTTTTCAAGAAGAGTCCCGAGATAAAGAGGTCTTTATCTCGGGACTCTTCTTGAAAAGGTTAGAACTTAAATATAAAAAATGGCTAAGCCTTTAAAAATATAGAGAACACCATGTTTATCTATAAATCTTGACTTTAAAAATATATATACTGATATATAGACAAGTTTTAATCGATGTACAATATCTTTGGATAAAAAAGTATTTATAATATATAACTTTCTGGTAAATATATGATTATTTATTTTGATTTTGCATCTTTTTCTTGTAACCCTTTTATAAAAATGTGGAATTCGAGCTAAAATTGGCTAGACAATTCAAATATATCGATTGGAAATCGTTTTTATCGATATACATTAACCAAAAATGTAGGAAATCTTTCATGTTTTTTTTTAACAAAATCGATTTTTTAGCTGTACACTTATAAAATGGAGTTGATTAAGGGGTATATCATAGTCGGACAATCACATTCTATCTTGTATTTCCCCTTGTTGCACCAGTTTCCCTTTAGCCGCATCTGAAGCTCCCCCTCCCGCACATCTCTTGCTTGCTCGCAATGTCATAAAATTTCTGCTTGTTCAGCAACATTCTTCTTTTGCTTACACAACTGCTCTTTGCTCTCACACTCGCCGCCTGATTCTATATCCTTGGATTTTTCTCGCTTCATCCACTTTGCCATTCGGTTTTTGCGGTACTTACATAGCTGAGCTCACTTTCTTAGATTGAAGCGAAGGGAAGAGCCTGGAATTAGACAAGAAGGAGTTATAAAGTGAGCTGAACTCGAAAAAACCATACAACTTGCTTAAACTCTGAAGAACTATGATTTGCAGCGGCTTTTTCATAAGATGCTAATTTCTATAAGCATCCTAATTAGCAAATCCTCTTTGGCAGTTCTACCCAAAAACTAATGCCAATTTATTTCCGTATCTAAGGTAATCCTATTAAATTGCAACATGTGCCAGCTTTAACAACCCTTTCATATTATATGCCGGTCTTGCCTATTTCTTACCACCTCAACCTTTGTTCCTAGCCCTCCGACAGGCGGCCATTAAATAAATTAAAAATGAGGAAAAAAAAGTGGCCAGCCAGGCACATTGATTTCAGTGTGAGAGCGCAGCTATCGAGTGGGGTCTGGTGGTCAGGGAAATTTGACTTTCACCTTGTATTTGGGGTTAGTTCAAGGCAAGGACATGAAAAGGCCACAAAAGCGAATAGGAAAACGCCTCTCGAACCCACTCGGACATTAGACCATGCAAATCTCGATAGAGAGGAGAGACCTGCACTTGCATCCCGACACAAGTTAGATGTTTCATTTTAAAAAGGATTGAGGACGTGGTGGAAAAGCGGGCTGGTTCTAGTTGGGGTTTCGCCCTGGGCAATCCATCAAGTTGAATGGCGGGGGGAGGACGTGGTCTGGACCAAAGGCCAACGGATGGCCAAACCCCGAATGCATTAGCCATAACTCTCATTATGTGGCGTCCAATTCGAGCTTGGGTCATAGCTCCAAAACCCGTCGACCCATTCAATCACGCCATGGCGCCCCCTTGGAATTTCCACCTCTCTCGTTGCCGCTGCCGCTGCTGCTTCCAAACAAATTGCAAATCCGTAGTTGGATTTTCAATGCGAAAAATGCGCAAAAAGCCAGTAATCAACCACATTTTGGGCATTGAGCTAGGGATGGGACTAGTTCTCGTGAGTTCGTGTGAGAGTTACTACTTAAAATGCACATAAGTTTGGGCATTAACGCCATGAGAGGGTAGCTGGCTAAGACTTCAGTTAACTCGTTTGGTTTAAAAGCTTGAACATTTGGATTAACACTTAATTGCAAAGTACAGTACGGCTAAAAAGTAACTCGCTTGTTTGTACATTGCAGGCAAAGCATGAAAGAGAGAGCAAAGCAGAGGAATTCGATGAAACGGAACTCCCTCTTGCAAGCTCTATCTTTTATTTAAGTAAAATTTCTTTTCTCATTATAAAACCAGTCATAGTTGCATCACGGTACCATCTGCATCTCTTGCATTTTGCTCTCCCCTTTAATCCTGCCCAGTTGTGATCCCTGTTCGGGCCGGCTTCCACTGGGCCAACTGGGTGATGGTGTAACAAATTATATGAACTGCAGCGAAATGGATAAGTGAACTGGGAGTTGGACTGAAACTCTGGTAACTGGGAGCTGGGAGCTGCGAAAGGAAACCAGTACTGGCTGTTGCATTCGGTGATGAATGCGAATCCCGGGCACCTGGCCTGGCCCGGTCTGGCCCGGTCTGGTCTGGTCTGGCGCCCTCCTCAACTTCCACGTCCAACTGCAAGTTCAACGCCAACTTGCGCTGTGACTCCCAGACCGGGCATCAGATTGGAGTCGGATTAATTTGCCACTGATAGCGCTCGGGTTTCCATTCCACCTACCACCTTTTTTTTTTTTTTTCGTCGGTGGCAAAACTTTTGCGCAGCTGTGCAAATTTGTGGAGCATCGTCATAGAAAAGTTAAAATGAAATAAAGTGGCAGAACCGGGAATGAAGTGGACTGAAGTGGAGGGTCGTGTCCTGTGTCCTATATATTCTGTCGTGTGCCGCCACCGCCGGTCTAATCAAGTTCTGCACGAAATTTTTGCCAGAAAAAAGATGTAGTTTTGCTTTTTAGATTTCTCACCCCTCTCTCGGCACTCGCTTTGTGTGCAGCGGACAACATTTAATATTGTTAAAATTGCTGCAATTCCGTCGCCCGAGTTAATTGCGTTTTCTATTCGCCCCGTTTGTAATTAAGGCCTCAAGCCATTTATTACTCAAATCTTCTTCCAGCAACAAAGCCTGATTAATTTGGCCAACAGAACAAAGGGGGATTTAATAAATGTTGATTTATTTCATTGCACCTTTAGTGCGCCTTAAGAGATAATTCTATTTTGCATGTTAATTTCACAAATACTACAGTTTTCTGAGTAATAAGATACAAGTATTGATGCCAAAAGGATTCTAGCATAATGAATTTTATATTGTTTTATTAAGCAGACTGGCCCTGGGCTTGAATTCCTTGACTAAAATTGGTATGTGATAGGCTTTCCATTGAAATTGTTTCAATGGCTTAATCCCTGCATCAAGTCTAAGCCCTCGGCTTGTCAGATTAACAGTAAAAAATGGAAAATAACTTCACAATTTCATCTGTCTTTTTTAGGGGCAGTTTATAAGTGTCTGTGAGCATTAGATTTGATTGGTTAAAGTTGGCTAACGATTTATATTGGATATTTTGAATGTTTCAGCTTAGCATACAAATAAATAACCGGGCACACACACACAGACGCACCGAGTTGCAGACAAGACATCTCTCTTAGTCCTGCGAGTCCTTGCTTATCCTTTTCCCTTCCCTTGTATTCTTATGCCACTGCCGCCGATTCACACAACATCATTTATATTCAGCTTGTTTTCCAAGCGTCTGCAGAAGTTTCTGGGAAAAGGAGAGAGTGTACACTGAAAAGAACAATATAAACAATATAAAAAAATTAAATTAAAATAAATATTTAACTAATAAATAGTACAAGTATATAATAATGACAAGACAAGCTCTTGAATCTCTCATAAATATTAGTTTAGTCCAGTTTTGATTCAGGAAAGGTTCGCAGGAACTTTGAATTAGTTAAGAAGGATCCTTAAGATGATGCTGATTTATTGAGAAAGTAATCTTTGGTATAAGTAATCCTGATCCTGCCCTCTTTTACTCTCTGTGTATATGTGTGGCAGCCATTTTTGCGTGTTTTTACAACATTATGTGGTGGGCCTTCCGCCCATGGTGAGTGCTGGCTGGCGGGGATGGTATTGGAGACGGTGGTGGTGTCATTGGGATGAGTATGTGGCCGGAGCCAGAGCCGGAGCTGGCCACCGTCTGGATTGCACGCTTCAGTTGAACGCACAAGCAAATGTTGTTGCTCAATCGAAAGTATCAAATTGCCCACAATAACACTTAAATCCAGAGCGTCTATAAGTTGAAGTCAACAGCTGGCGGAGTCCGGAGAGGGCCGGAGGAGAAGGACCTTCAGGGAAATGAGTATACCAAATAAAAATGTTCAGCTCAACGAGAATCTGTCAACTTCACCGCCTTCTTAAGCTGGGGGCTAATCGAAGGAAAATATTTGAAATAAACTTGAAGATTTATGATGCCACTAGTATTAGATCAAACAAGGAGACATAACTATGATTATTACAAACTTTATGCTAAATGTTTACTGTACGTTAGATATTCCTCTCAAGTCAAAATGTAAATGCCAAAAAGCTTAAAAGGTAGCTAGCATAAAGCCAGTTAATTCGAAAGACTTTTTCAATTTAAATGAAACCCCTCTGACCGCTTCACATCTCAATCGCGTCAACTTTTCTGCCTGCAATAAGTGTCATAAACTTTCCAATGTCATATTTTATTCTGAACTTTTTCCCCCCACTGCCTTTCTCTTGCTGGCAAATCTTGGCCAGTATCGGAGCCAACTTATTCAATCGCAAAATGAAGAAAAGGCTGGCGGGACGCCGAGTGAGTTGGGTTTAAAAGTCTCGCGCCAGAAGGCAATGGCAAGAACTTTTGGCTGGTTGCTCAGAAATTCGAAGAATTCGCTGGGAGAACTGGGAACTGGGAACTGGGACCTGGGAGCTCAACAAAAAAATGTGTAAAAATATAGCAACTAGCAACTGTTGGGCAATCGTGTCAGATATTAAAACATGAAATACATATTAAACGAGCACTGGGACTAAGCGCAGGAATAGCGATTGAAATAGCCGCCAGCGTAGACAGCGGGGAACTGGCGGAATGATGTCCTGCAAACATGAGCACAATAAGTTGGAAAATATATATACAATACTCTCTGCTATTTGCTAGTGCATCTGGCTTCCTGTTTCACTCTCCCCCCCTAGCCGCTGTTTTTATGCCATAAAGCAGGACGAAATGAGTAAAAACAAAAAGCTCTTGCTAAAGGCAAGAGATAAGCGACCGGGATAGAAGTTTTTCCTCATCTAATAGCCAAGCGCAGGCAGACACAGGAAAAACCTCATAGTGCCAGCTGGTGGCAGAATAACAATAACAAAGGAATAAATAACTTTTGCGATTTTCCCAAAGTTGCAGAAGAGCAGCAGCCAGCAGCCAGCAACCAGCCAGAGATGAGGAATCGAATACCAATTTGTTTACAGAATGCCAACTGCATGAATATTAGATTTGTTTTAATAAAACAAAAGAGTTTATTTACATCATGCTTGGAGATAGATTTAACTTAAATAACAATCTTTGGCTTAACCAACACAAAGTTGTTTAAAGACTCCTGTTTATTCTTTAAAAATATGGCCACTAATGACCTCTGCTAATGCTAAATGTTCGACCTCTGATTACGAATGATGCCGCATCTGTGGGATTGCATCCCTACCCATCGGATTCCGGTTCCGGCTAACGAGCAGGAGGTGGCGGCCGCTCTGTCCAGGGTCAACATTAATATTTGAGCAACGTACGCTGCCTGCGATTCGTCCTCCTCAGGACTCTTTTCGATTTTTTTCTGTATGTGTGTGTTTATCTGTTCGACTCGCCCTGCTCCTGCTGCTGCTGTTGTTGATTATTCAAGGATCAGAGCCGCACAAACAAAGCACATGGCAGCAGTCAGCGGAGGCAACTCTCTGCACTCAGCGTATAAATTTCGCCGGCTGCAAACGAACTCCGCAAAATCAGCAAAAATTTTCTAGTGTAAAAACACAGCAAGGGGAGGCTGGCAGGGGCAGGGGCAGGGGCTGGGGCGTGGCACAAAATATGCGGCGTACGTGTTAAGTGGCAAACGTTTTTCAACCCAAATCCCAAAAACTGAAGCAAACTCAAGCCGGGGCCAAGTCCGTCGCCGTCGTCGTCGTCGTCGTCGTCAGTCAAGTCAAGTCACGAGGTTTTTGCCACGCATTTGTAAACTTTATAAATCAGTTCGTGTCGAAGCTAAAGTTGGGTTTTAGGGCTGACTTCGCTGCAGGAGCTGGAGGTCCTTTTTTTTTGCAGCAGCACCAACGATGCGTTGCGAAAATATTTCACGTTATTTTTGTAAATTGCATACTTTGCGGCGCTCTCCACGTTGATTTGACAGACGGGCTCCGTCGTCTACCCCTTTCTGCTCTCGGCTCTTGAGAGAGGTTTTCCATTTGTTATATTACCAGCATATATAGTAGTTCATGCATGGAGGAACTTGTTGACGGATAAGTCGCAGATGGTTGCTATCTAAGCAGCTGAGTGCGAAAGCTTTTCCAAATAGTTTTCTGGGCAAGTTTACTGCATCTAAGTTTATATATCCCGCTGCTTTTTACTCTCTAAATCCTATTTCTATTATAGCTTTAAGATTATAGATATTAATATCTAATTGTAACTTTTCTTTTCTCTCTTTGCAGGTTCGTACCCTTAAGAGTCCTTAATCAAACCTGTCTGAGTAAGAAATTCAATGCTAATGGTGTATGTTAACGTATGTGTAATTTCCTGTTTTTGTGTGAGCTAATGGGAAATACCATGGATACAATTAATGTCCATTACGGAAGGGTTAATCGGGACACAAAGGCAAGCAGGGGGGCGAGGATATATTCTGCTTTAATAAGCTATTTTTAAAATGCAATTACTCCAGCATTGTACACACTCGACTGAAGCGATTGTGAAATGAATTTTTATTGAAAATGCACATGCAAACTCATTACGTATACGAGGCGTTGGACAAACAAGAGCCAAGCACAGTCACTCACACATACGTGCACATGCACTCACTCGACCGCACACGCACACCACATTGCGCCAATCAATGCTCGGGACACACACACATACAGACATATGTATGTGCACGTACGAGTTTAATAACTTTGCCGTTGCGGAGGCTGGGGCCCGTCCTAAGTCGACAACTTGGTCATTAGGGGCTTTGGCCCAAATGTTAATCACATTACCACAAACGTTATAATGTTTGGAGGATGCGGTTCTTTATCGCCCCCTCCCCACCCGTCCATCCTCCTGCCACTCAAGTAACAATAACAATTATTTTGACCAAGCTCACAGAGCGACACACAAACGTCTTTTGCACTGAGGGAAAAATTAGCATATCAAATGTATGGACTTGGAATATGCAAAGCAGGGATTGTTGAAGCCTTTTTGGAAGATTTTAAAGTTCTTGAGCCCTCTTAATGAGCTTATTAATGGGGATATTTCGGTTCAGGTTGAGCTAGTATGCTGTACAAGAAAAGTAAAGTAAAGAGAAGAACTTTAAAATATATCGACATTATCGATTAGCATTTTATAACAGTAATTTAGCATCGCAATATAGAAAAGCAATGGAAAACTACTATTAAGAGTGTTAGGATGACTTTAATAAATTATCATAACACTTTTTTAATTTAAACATCGAACCTTTTATTATTTTTATTATTTATTATTTTTAATATCGATGGCATATCGATCATTTCAATAAAATATTGAAACACTTTGAATATATAAATCGAATATCTTTAGGAAAATATAGATAAAAGTTTATATATTATTTCAAATGCTCGCATATCGATATCATTAATTTATTATCGGCTTAGTTTTCAAATTAAATAAAAGCTTATAGTTTATTACCTCCAATATTCTAAGCCTACACTCAGCTTTGGAATCAATTTTAGAGAAATTGTCCTGGTAAATTTTTTAAAAAACAAAAGAAGTTAATATCCTTGAAATCATAGCCTTTCCTAGTTATGTTTCTGCTCTCTCAGTGTATGTGATGCGTGTGGGCCTGGCCTCATTGAAATAGTGGACCGCAATTCGGCTGCCTGACTCATCGAGGCCGGCTAACTAGTTGGAAATGCAAACGCAAACCGGCATGGACGTACATAGACGGACCGCCGACGGCTGGCTGGCTCTGTCGCTCCCCCTCTCTCTCTCTCTCCGCATGTGTATATATAGAAGACCCCTGCCTCCGCCTGTGGCGCCATCACCTTCCCCTTTGAGGCAACAACATAATCAATGGCTCGTCTCCTCGACCTCCGACCAACCACTGTCCATTCCGTCGGAGCGTAGTTACCCCCAGGAGCGGTGAACGGAGCGGCGCTTAGTTCGATCACAAACACACACGGGACACAAGACAGGGGGGCGGGGCGGCGTGATGGAGACTGCTGATGGGGCTTACGGACCATAATTGTTGGCAAAGTTACCATTTCCTGTGCCCCGGCTACACTGAGAGAAACATTCAGTCAGGCAGAAACTTTGATTAGTTCAATCAATCGAGCAACTCGGCTGGAAGTAATGCGCCAGAAACAAGCATCTCAAATTAGCCAACCGAGAGAATGTGATATGAAATGTAAGACAGATGATGGATTTTGTCTCAGGTATTGACTTCCTAATCCGACGGCTCAAGAGATAAGATAAGAGTTAAGCTGCCATTTTGATAATAAATTTAATTAACCTCGCAGGACCCTTTTGAATGGGCCTAAGAAATGGCAAAGACATGCTGAGTTTAATTAATTTATGGAGCTCTCATGGCAAAGCTTACACGAAGGACCTTTAACTTTCTAACTAACTGATACTTGTATTAACAGTATATTCAAGTTATCCTTTATGAATCTGCAATAATTTGATGATTTCCTTGGCCGCAACCCATTGTGTATCACGAAGTCGCGTCGAGAAGGAGGCTGCGAGTGTGTGTCATCAAATCGATCGATACGAATCACAAAACCAACGCCGACTGGGGATGGACCTCTGTGGTGCCGCTGGTGGTTCCAATGGCGGCGCTGGTGGTGGTGGGTTTTGGGTATACAGATACGGGGTGTGGGTACGGGCTCGGTGGCTTATCCCCAGATCCCTTAACTTCCTCCCCCGGCCTGCTGTCGGTGTCCCTACCCCTCGCTCCCGGTCGCTCTGTGGTCTCGCTTTTGTGCAGGATTTGCTTCCACTTCAATCATAACTGTGTTCAATTGTTGTTTTTATTACCACATTTTCCTTCACCTTTCCCGGAGAGCGGAGAGAAACAAAGGCTGCGGGAGCGGTGGCAAATTGGTTGGCTCTACTGCCTCCGCCTGCTGTCGTTATCCTTTGGCAAGTATTTTTTTCCTGCTTTGTTTTCCTTTTTCCCTATTTTTTGTTTTTTCTTGCTGTGTTTGTGCTCCTTTTATGGTTTCAGCCCGAGCAACCTTTACATGGTGCTTATCTTGCGGCCTGTGTCTGTTCCTTGCCCGGCTCCCCTCTTGGGTTTCCCAGCCCCTCTCGTCCTTATTTCCTGATTTTCCGCATGAACAGTGGCCACGTGTATGTGGTGTGTGTGTGCGAGGGTGTATCTCTGCCCAGACTTTGCAACAATTGCGCATAATATAAATTAATAATGCAACAATTGCATTTCGTTATGCTTCCAACCCCACATTGTTGTGCCACTGCTGATTTCATTAAATATTTTTGTTGCCCTCCACTCGTCCTTCCTTATCAAATGGAGAGAAAGCGAGAGAGTACACTGAAATCACACTGAAAAGTTTAAAATATTAAGCACGATCTCGTAGATCCTAAAAGGTGTAATCAGTTAGAAGTTCAGGAAGAAATTAAAGCATTTGTAAGGAAGCTTCTTTAAATCATTTTATTTGCCTCGCGTGTGGCACCTCGAGTGCACTGTGTGGGCAGCTCTGTTCCAAGTTTTTTTAAAGTTTCTCCCCCTAAAATATATTTTATATTTTAAATCTCATTTAACTAAACTCCTTTTCCTTTAAGTTTCAATGTTTTCGGCAGTGTAGGAGTTCTTTTATTGCTGATGTCCCTCTCGGTTTTACGATACTACCGTAGACATGGGCATAACCATTAAGTGTGATCTGCAGGACCTTCCCAGCCCCCCGACCCCCCCTGATTGCATCTGGCATACTAACTGGACCCTTCCAGCTCTCACCAAGTTACTGGTTCCTTTACGACCCTCCGTTAAGGTCGGGATGAGTTTTCCTTGCCTCTGCTGTCTCTCTCCTCCTATTGTTTGTTCTATCAAGTGTCGAACACGATACGTGTTGGGCTTTTTAATGGCAACTGGCGACGGGTTACAGTCCTGTGTGTGTGTGTGTGTGGGAGTGGGTGTGGCTGTGGCACACGAGATTTGTAGTTAAACATAACTAATTACTGCAGTGGAGAGATTACAGTTGTCCGCGTCTTGTAAACCGAAGCAGCTGAAACTAATGATTGCAAGCGCACTTCAGAGAGTCAGTAAAGCTTAAGAGTCAGTTTTTATGTTAGCCTCAAGGAAACTGTGTCAAAATCTGGATATATATAAGGAAAGTAAAGAAGGAACAGTTCAAATAAGTGCTGGGTGAATGAAAACTTTAATACAGTTTACTTATTCTGGATTTCCTTCTTAATTCTCTCATTGCCTTTAGTTGCATTTTCTATTCCCCAGCCCTATTAGGTTTCGAGAGCCCAGTTAAATGAATTTCCAACTCTCCCTTCTTCAGTTTGCAAGGCTTTCTCTCCCCAACTACGACTAATTTAGCTCAGGGCAGAATATCATTGAGTTCGGCCTATCAAAATGCCATTGACTAAGCAGAAACTACAAAGCCCAGTAGTAGCCAGTTGAGCGGAGCTCATTATCAGAAAATATCAATATTAATTAGTGTGTATTACGTGACAACTTCTAGCCAGTCCAGACCAGTCCAGCCCCATCCCCATCCCCCACTTTCCCCCTGATAGTTGAGGGAAATCTTGGGGAAAGCTGGTTATAATTGTTTTCCAAGCGCTCCTAGGGAGCGAGGCCGGCAGAGGAATCGGAAAATCAAGTAACCCGTCCTGGTTGGATTAACAAAGCGATTGGCAACGACATTAACATTTTCATCAGGCCTCCTCCCAGTCCCATCCCCAATGGGTTGTTGACGTCGTAATCCATCATCGATGCCATTTGGGGGCGGCGGCGAAGGAGCTTTGAATTTTTATGATTATTATGTAGTGGCGAAGTCCGAGGGGCGACCTAGAAGCGATTCAGCTGAGCCAACCATTTATGGCAACTCATGGAGCACGTTTCTCATTAGTCCGGCTTCCCTTGTCAGTGGCACAGTGGAGGAATTATTGGCGGAAAGGGTTGATGAGAAGGAAAGTCGATTAATACATTTAAATGATGAATTTCCTTCTTTTCCGACGAATTGTTTTGTTTTGGGTCTACGCCTAATCAGAGGATATAGTTAAAGTGATAAAGTAAGCTTTTCCTTTGGGAAAATATTTGAAGGAGACCTCTTTAAATTTTCATATATTTTGAGTCCATTGATTTGCCATTGAGGCAAAGTGCCAATTATTATATTTAAATAATAACTTACCTCCTTTTCATACGAAGTCTTTTCATATTTGGGGCTATGCTTAATCAGAGGTTATAGTTAATATGGTTTAGTAAAGAACTTTGTAGCTTTAGGACCCCCAACCTTTGGGAAAATATTTGAAGGAAACCTCTTGAAATTTTCATATATTTGTAGTCCATTGATTTCCGTATTTCCAAAGTGCCGATTAATACATTTAAATAATAAATTTCCTCCTTTTCATGCGAAGTCTTTTCGTATTTGGGGCTATGCTTAATAAGAGGTTATAGTTAATATGGTTTAGTAAAGAACTTTGTAGCTTTAAGACCCTCAACCTTTGGGAAAATATTTGAAGGAAGGGAAAATATTTGAGGGAAACCTCTTGAAATTTTCATATATTTTTAGTCCATTGATTTCCGTATTTCCTTGCGGTTCGCCTGCCATTCGGGCGAGTGGTGGTGGCAAAGTGCCGATAATCATGACTGACTTGTACAAAGGCTCTCTCACCCCGGCTGTTGGCTTTCTTTCGTCCTGCGAACTCCGAGCCGGGAACACGTCTAATCTGCTGGCCACAGATTTCTATCACTGTCACGACTGTTTGCGTCGCCGGCTCTGGAGCGCTGTCACAGTCGCCCCGCCGCCAGGGCTGCCATTGTCAGCGAACATCGATACCGCCGGCTGTGGTGGCTTGGTCCCCGGCCAAAGGGGCTGGAGATGGAGCGGTTTTTATTCCAGTCTTTCAGCCTCGTGTCGGCTCCTTTGGGTTAACATCAGTGTGCGCGCGGATTCGCCTCTTTTTTAATGATACACAATTAGTGCGATGATAAATGGTCTGTCAAATGCAGCATCATCAGCAAGGAGCCAACCAGAAGCCAGTCAACCCTCACCAGTGGCATACACTGCTAGAAATAGTAGCTGCTTTACAGTTTTTAGGTCAAATTAAGAGGGTTTTCGAATTAGTATATTAATAAAAATATGGAAGTACTTGGGAAGTTTAGTTTAGTGATTTCTTAAGAGTTCACTGTTCAGCACTTGGTTTTATTACTTTTACTTAAATTGCAGTTTTAATATTTGCACAGAAAACTTTTCCTCTGACTCCTTACTTCTTTTTATGTACAACTTTTGCCCAAGTGTAATTTCTTCCTTGCTACTTAATAACCCAACTGAAGTTGGCCCGCGCCTTTGTTGTAGTTTTCTCTATTGATAAAAGCAGCTTTTTGCAGCGCCAAGTGAAACATCTCCGACTGATAGAAAAGCATAACAACAACAAAAAATATATATATAAAAGAATAAGAGTATGAAAAAAGTGTAAAAGCTGGGGGAGAAAACAAACTAATGATGGCAGCACCCAGATATTGGATATTAATTGTTACAAATAACAAGATGCGCCGGCTGCAGTCCCTCCATGGAGAGTCCACCCATGGAGCTGGGTCGCGCCTGGAGCGCAGGAAGCGACAGAATCAATTAAAATGACTGAAATAAATTGTAGACTCAGAGTACGGCTAAGCACTGAAAGGAGCCTGACTGACTGCCGGGCGGATATCGAGGAACTAATTCTGATTAGTGTCGGTGGCAGTGTCTCCCCATAAAATGGGGGGATATATACATTTATCTTTAAATGCATCGGATAACTAAGACGCAAGTATATATTACAGCCCTGCATTAATTGCTTTCACAGAGTCTGACATCATGACTTCAGAAGTTCTGTGATGAGTCATCTGAAGATGTGTATAAATACCAGAGCTCTTACAGTATAGTGTCATGAATTATATACATTTTAGGCCATTTTGCTACTTTTTAATGGTCTAGAATTACCTTATTATTTAAGTCCTCACATTGCCTACATTTTTAGGTAATTCTACCTAAAATTTGAAGCCAATTTTGACCATTTTTATGACCCTTTTTTCTGGGTGTAGTCTCAACATATATATACTTTCGGCTCCGCTTCTAAGAATAGATGTAAATAAACTTAAGAGCTTTCATTACTAAGTACAACTTAGAGCATTCGTTACTGACTGAATTTATAAGTTGTTGTTGCTGCTTTGCTTGTACATTGCATTGAGGGAAAATTGCATTCGCTTTTTAAGCGAAAGCGCAAAAGGATTCTAGGCAATCGAGTCTTTGTGGAACCCCCCTCTTGCGAGCTGTTATAAATACTAATAATAAATATTAATGATCTTAATGACTATTTTAACATCCATTCCATGATAGAAAAAAATACAAGAAATATAATATACAAAGTTTCTTAAAAACCTTTGCATTCCAACGCCCTAATTTTGTATAAAAGCAAGTATCTTCTTTTAATAAATCCTCTTTATATAGACCCTCTTTTTATAGACCCTCTTTTCTTCTTTATTTTCCTGTACTGCAATTAAACGAGAGACAAAGTGCTCAATCCCTGCACCCCTTTACATCCCTTACATTTGTACTGAAATGCAAATTTGATGGCCTTCATAACTGGAAATTATCGTTAGCAAATCAGGTTGCCTCGACGGATCGGATGATAGCGTGGCAAGCTGAGTGTTTGCCTTGTGATTCGATTCGACGACATCAAAGTCAGAGGGCCTAATTTGATTTGCATGGACCACGACTATATCGGTTGGGGGAATAATAACCGTTCCTTGTTTGCATCCGTGTATCGGGCCACTGAGCCCACCCGCATTGTTATCGAATTGCAAATGGCGGGGGGTGCAATTGGGTGGATATATCGGGGGCTGCAATTTCCGCTACCCCACTGCAACTCTAATAGAGTTGGATCCCGCCGTTGTTGTCGATTGCTGAATGCAATAGGAGTCTTTTATTTCAGATGTAGCTCTACAACGGTAGTGTTTTTTCTTGTTTTCGTTTGCCATTCAACAACACATTAATTTCATGAATTTTGTGGCAAGCACACACGCATAAACCCCGGTGCAGTTACCTTTGCCACTCGAGCACGGTTAGTTAACTTTTACCGCCTTGGTACTGAGGGATAAAAGAGCACCGGGAAAGCACACAACAACGAATGCTCCAAAGTTTTTCCTCGGGAACTCCTTGCTCTTTCCCCTGTCTTGCTTTCACTCCTGCCAAGACGCGAAAACTCACTCAAAATAAATGCGCAATTAATTTTCATGGTGAAACTCCACAGAATCTTGGACCAAAGGTTGAGCTGATGCGAAGGGCGCGAGAAGTTGGGGTGAAGAAATTGTTGTTTCCTACTACAACTTTTGCCATTGAAGGGCAAAAAATAATAATAACAAGCTGCTTGGTTTGGGTCTGGCCAAGAGTCCACAAAACTTTGCTTAGAACGAAGGCGAGAGCAGCAAAAAAAAAAGCGAAACCAAGTAATGAAAGCCAGCCAAGTAAACAGCTGCCGGAACAGCAGAAAAAAATATATTTATATTCTTTTCAATAAATATAAGCGTGCCAGAAATTTATACGTATTTTTATATCCTTACATTGGAGTTTCATAATTTTATTCAGAGACCCGATGCTCAGAGGGGCATTGTATAATTTATTGGAAAGAAATATACGAAAAATGGTCTCCAAATTAATACAATTCTTCATTTTTCTTCACTTGCAATAATATAATTTGTGTGTAAGATATTTTAAATATAGGATTATAAATATCCAAACATACGGTTTGCAAATATATATTTATAAAACCTTTATTTCTAGCTGTGTGTTAAGTTTTAATTAGTATTTTACTCAGAGCTTTATTGAGTGAATATTTTTATATCCTTACATTTGAGTTTTATAATTTTATTCAGGGACCCGAAGCTCAGAAGGGCATTGCATAAATTATTTTAAAGAAATTCACCGAGAATGGTCTCCAAATTAATTCAATTCTTTATTTTTCTTCACTTGCTATAAAGTAATTTTTAATGTAAGAAATATTAAATGAGGGTATGTAATCATAAACCCTTTATTTCTTGCTGTGTGCTTGTACTTCTTAATTTATATTTTACTGAGAGCTTTGTTGAGTGAATAAATAAAAAGGAAAATCAAAATATTCGGTGGCCACAAATGAGCAAAGTTTTCTTGCCCACGTACTTTTTTTTATCACTTGTCCTTATTTTGTGTTTTTTTTTTTACCTTTTTTTAGTTATGTTTTTTTTTTGCGCAACTTCAGCGCAAAGCTGCAGAATTTATTGCTTTTGAAATGCGGTTGCGCATAAATGTGCAGCGTCCAAACACCAACAATTGGAGAATCTGTAACCACAGCGGTCTGCAATGGAGTCTCCCCAGTAAATGAAATGAAGAAATGAAATGAAAAATCCCCACATAATTGCAAATGCGTGAGATACTTGCCAAATGGCGAAATTATGAAAATGAAATGGAAAAGCTTTGCCTGCAGACGGTGGCCAAAAACTCCCTTGGGTGTCGGGTTTCCTTCTATTATTTGTATACCCTAGTGAAAGTATTCCAATTTCAATCTGAAGTTTGTAACGAGGTGGGAAAGTCGAAATAATAATGAAAAGTTTCCTTATATTTCTTGGAATTAATTTCACAGAAGTGGAAACCAATTTATTTACCAGGTTTTTTGCCAACCTAGGACTAAGGCCTGAGGGAATTTACTGTTTCGGCTTTACCAACTAAGCATTCCTCTTTGCTTTCAGTTTTTTAATATTCCACTCATGTTTTGGGCATTACAGACATTTTGACGCCTCATCTTTGGGGTTGGCCAACTATTACTTTGATGACTTGCCAGCTTGGGTTCCCTTTTTGCTGGAAACCCCTACACTTCCCTATGAATTCATAATAATCAAAGTAATGACCAAGACTCAAGCCGCTTAAAAGTTCTGCTCTCCCAAGAGGTATATACATTTTAAATAAACCATTAGAGCGCATGTATTTATAGGACATACTGAACAATAATTGTAAATAAATGGTAAAGTAAAGTGGTATCCTAAACAATTATTGTAACTAATATGGCTTAGGGATAAAGGGCAGTCAGTGAGCCTAACTAGGAAGTGCACCAGGCATTAAGCCCTCTCGTTTGAGTTTACAAACATTTTCCCGGCCAGAACCAATCAATATTCGCACTGCACACAGTGGCCCAAGCGGGCTTTAATTCAACATCAAATATGCATTGTTTGATGGTAGGCCCAGCATAAAGTGCATGAATATTTCATTCTTTAACAACCCGCCCCCTCCTAGAGCCCACATAATTGAGTGCTCTTTTATTTAACATGCAAAATTAATGGCCGGGCTCTGCATGAATGCAATAAAACTATTAATCAATAAGTGCTCATATGCCCATTCACATATAGTCTGAAGTAGGGATAAAAGGCTGTGGCAGAGGAGGCATATGCAACTTTGCCCACTTTATAAATTTAATGGAGTTTGCCAAAGCAGAGCAGCAATTATATTTGTTAAACTTTTTTGCTTCCACCCTGCAGCAGCAGCAGCAGCAGTATAGTAGAGCAATATAGTGTTTCTTCTGTTGGAAATATACCCTGGAATGGGGGTACAGTAAGTGAGGCAGTAAAAACTATTTAGTAAGACTTAAAAATATTTAAACATTTTGCATTTATATTAATTTTATGAAAATGAAATCTTAGGAAACATTTTTTAAATATAAGGTTATAGATAAAATTCGATTATTATAAAATTATATCGATAAAATTAGAACATGTACATACTAAGAAAATTATGTGTTTTCTAAAAGAAGTATGTAAGCCAGGACTCTTTGTGGTTAAAAGGACTTCTAATGCGGTTTCAGTTACCATACCTTTTGTTTTGTCAAGAAGTTCAAACAGATAATATTCCTTAATAATTAGTAATAAGATTATGGTGTCTTAAGTCTGAGTACTGTTAATAGGTCAAAGAACTTCGACCCCTTATTCCCTGAGGGTTTTTCATAAAATTCCCTTTTAGAGGACGTCGTAACTGGCTTCAGTTGGCCAAAGATTCTAGAGAAAGTCCGCAGCTGGAAGCGGCTGTAGAAAAAAGTAATATATATATGTGCATAGTTGGCGGGGGGTGAAAGCACAATGGCGCAAAGTTTCAAGTGGACTCGCATGTTGTTCGAGGGGGTGGTGACGGGTGGATAATGGGCGCTGTAAGGGCTCGGGAGGTGGGGGTTGGTCGTTGGCATCTGTGCAGCGTTGTGGCACATATTCCACTTTTGTCTTTTATTGCGTGTTGTTGGGCTCTGCTGCTCGCTAGCTGGTGAATCGGCTTGGCTCCCCAGCTAGCTAGCAGCTTGTATTTCATTGTTTTAAAACAATGTTTCCCCATTTGGCTGCGCTGCTGACTTTGATTTGCCATCCGCCTCGCACGCCCTGCCTTTGTCGTATGAACAAGGTTTTATTCTATTTTTTTTTTTGTGTGCTATTTTTGTGCTATTATTGTGCTTTAAGGTCTTAAAGCTTTAGGCAGATTTTACTTGCAAATGATTAGAATAGAAAGCTTTCCGGTCAGCGAGTGGCCAGTGATCGTAGATCGAACATGACAAGCTTTTGGCTCGGTGAATTCAACATCCTCGATAGTATAGTGGTTAGTATCCCCGCCTGTCACGCGGGAGACCGGGGTTCAATTCCCCGTCGGGGAGATGGATGCATTCTTTTTATTTACTTTTTTAGTTTTGGTTTTCGTTTTATGTTATATCTTTAATTTATTTCATTTAAAAGAGTTTTCCTTAGTCAGAGAAATTACGCAAATTAGGTAAAAATTTGTTTAAACTTAGAATTTTGTAATATTAATTATTAATACAACTATATATTTTATACTATTTTCTTAGATTTAAAGGGAAGACTGAAGGCCTATAAAAGCATATATGATTCGGGGTTAAGTCCAATATCAATAAATACTAAATAACTCTAACCCTTCTAACTCATCTTTATTTAAACCTTTTAATTCAAATGTGAAACTATATTTATTAAAATCATTTGATCTAGTTAAAATTATAATTAATGATAATACATTTTATTTTATATTATTTTCTTAGATTTAACGGGAAGACTGAAGGCCTATAAAGGCAAAAGTGATTTGGGGTTAAACCCAATATTAATAAATACTAAATAACTCTAACTCTTCTAAATCACCACTTGACTTTTAAATTAAAAATGAAACTATGTTGTGATTGATGAACTCATTTTCCGTTTGTGTTTGTCGTGAGCAACAAAAATGATAAATTTCCTTTGAGGGAAAATAAAACGTTTTCGGGGGGCAGCAGCCAACCAACCATCTCTTTACGCCTCCACCGAGAGCAGTCAGCAAACAAATTAAGGTGAAACTAATAAATTTTCAACACTTAACAAAATGCAAACACCAAGCGAAAGCCCAAACTTCAGCTGCTTTTTCGGTTGTTGTTTCTGTTCCTGTTGTTGGTCACGCCCCCTCCACAGTGCTCCGCCCTTTCTGGCATAAGAGAGGTCCTTGAAATTGTCTGGGGGGTTTTTGCTGTCCTTTTTTTTGGGGGGCTCTTTCCTGTTTGGTGTTGAGCACATGGCGAACACGGCGAACCTTAACAAAGTTTCACTTGAAAATTAAGTTGCCTTCCTGGCTGCTATGCGAATTCAATAAATTTGCCCCAGGACATGTGGGTGTGAGTGAGCTGTGCAATTGTGTGGGTGCGTGTGTGTGTGTGCCTGGGACAGGCGAAGCGAATGCGAGGATATGCAAAGAAAATAGCAGCAGCAATAACAGAACCAGAAACAGGAAGAGCCTTGCCAAGTGAAAAAGTTTTTACGGGCTCCTGTAATATGAAGACCACAGAGCCGAAAGCAAAGCCACCACATTCTGCACCAGTGGCGGCGAGCACAGGATATTTCTCAAAAAAGGGGGGCGATTTTTGTAATTAAGGGAAGGTAATAAAGGTTTGAAGTTCAAAATTTATTAGAAAAGTGCTTATAATTATTGAAATTACCTCTTAAGTGTATAGATTCTTTGAGAAATGCTAAAAAGTTAACATTTCTGATTGGAAACATAATTTTTCAAAGCCGAATATTTAAATGCCTTCTCGTATTAGTTCTAAAATAAATTAAAACTATAAAAAAGGTTTTTGGACTTGTATTCTACTGTAAAAACTTCAATCCCTCCTCTGTATTAATCGGCCGGCTCTGATTCCTCTCTCTCTAAAAAATATTCAACAGAATGGATTCCGTTTGAAACTTTAGTAGATATGCGACCGATGAAAAAGTGCGTTTCGAAAATATTTTTCCTTTGGTTCCACAGAAAGTTCTGCCCCTTTTAATACATTTTCCGCCATTTGCAGCTGCGGCGAAAAACAAGCATCATACACACATATACACGCAGTCACACCTGCGGCTGGAGTTGCCAAAATAAACTGAAAAAATCCATAAAAAAGCAAAATATACGACAAACAGGGGGAGAAGAATCTGGGTTACAAACTTTTCGAATTGCATTCCTTGTGTGCCACACATTTCTCTTTTTCCTTTTCGCTTATTGCTCTCAAAGGGAATTTATGCCAGCGCGAATATTTCCATTGATTTTAGTTTTCTTTATTGCCAGTTTGTGCCCGTCCGCAATATAGGAGCCCCCGCGTCGTATTTGCATCTTTAAAATGTTGTTTTGTCTCTTGTCGCAAGCAAATAAATTGCTAGCCAGCTAGGAAAAAAAAAGGAAAGCCTCGAAGGAAAACTGGGGAAAAAACAGCTGCAACGGAAGCGAGGGAGCGAGTGCCGCAACAAAAGGGCAATATGCACGATTCGGGGGCGGGGCCATGCTACCAGAATTCCATTCTGTTACCAATTCCGCACACCATTCGATTATTCATTCTGGTTGACAGTCGCCAGGCAACCGGGGCAACTCACTTACAGAATGCCATGCCATGTGCATGTGTATTACTCAAATCGAGCTCTAATGGTCCCGGTCCAATTGAAAACTAATCAGTGAATTGACTGAATTGACTAAAATTGGGGCGAAGCCAAATGAAATTCACTTGTCCAAGTGTGTCCCATAAAAAAAATACTCATATATTGATTCCAGCGGATGAAAACTATGAAAAAAAGTCGATCAGAGAGACTGTGTGTATGAGTTAACATTAATTAAAAACGTATAAGCACACAAATCAGGCTTCAATTAAGAAGCGATTAAAAACCTTGAATGGAGGAATCAGAAGATTTTAAAGCATTAAAAAATTTAATAATTCAATTAAAACTTTACTTTTCGAAATTCCCAAAGAGCAGATTACCCTTTATAAATTTTAACACTTTAAATAACATTTATAAAAGGCAAAATGAGCACACATATCGGCCTACCAATATTAAGCTTACATAGTTGTTGCAAAGAGTGCGCTTAAAATTCCCAAATACGAATTCAGCTAAAATTGGGGCGAGTCCAAATGAAAATCATTTATCCAAGTGTGTCCTTTTTAAAATATATACATATATCGATCTGAGTGGATGCTAACTATGAAAAAATTGTACCAAAAAGACTGTATATTCGTTAACATTAATTAAAAACGTAAAAAGCACATAAATCAGGCTACCATTAAACAGATATTAAAAAGGAAACCTTGAACATTGAATATATAAAACGATTTTAAAGCTTTAAAAAATGTAACAAATTAATTAAATCCTGACTTTTTGAGATTTCCACAGTTGAGATTAACCTTTATCAATATAAATATATTATAACAAGAATTTTAAAAAGTAAAAGAGCACACATAACGGCTTACGAAGTTGTCGTATAGAGTGCAGTTGAAATTCCCAAGTACGAATTCAGATACATATTATTGAACGTTAGCAAAAATATTAATGATGAAGTTTCTGTTCTAGGAACTGGAGCAAATAAATCTTGTATGTTTTGACATATTAATCTCGTCTCGATTTGCATATGTGATTTAAATGAACCTTAGAGTTAGCAATAAGCTCATCTAACACTATTATATTATTGAAATTAGCCATATTAATTTGTAATATTTAAAGCATGTTAAACAAACAGTCACTAACTAAACTTATTTACTTATTTTCTTTACAGGTATGTCTACAAAAACTTTAAATATAGTATGCCATGAAGATCTTCGACTTCCTACTACAAGTTCCCCAAAATGACTTAAGTATAAACTCAGCTCTTGGCTTTGCCCTTTAAAATAACTACACTCCATTAGCATTTCTAAAGACTTTCAGTTTTTTTCTTCAATTCATCACCGGGCTTTGTTGCGTATCCAAGGTGAAAAACGCCAAGCAGGGAAAATATTGCCTTTGAGAAGAGGTCCTGGCGAGACCCCTGACATGACAAGTGAAAAGCGCGGCAGTAGTAGGTAGTTGTCTTCAGCGCTTTTCCAATTTTTCCATGTTTCCCGTGTTTTCCGCCTTCATTCCGTGAAGCATTTCTCTTATCCCCGTTCTTATCATTGTCTTTGCACATTCTCAGAGCCCGTGGCGCTTTTATCTTTACTTTCAGTTTACTTTATATCTTTTGTACTCTTTATGTCTTTTGTACCTCGGCTACGTGAGGCGGTCGCTTCGACAGCGCAAAATTATAAAAGCCCCTTCTCGGCCTCCTTGGCCGGTTTCAAAGCAAGCGTTTTACCATTCCATCCCCGTGCCGTTCCTCCACTTAAGACTTTCGGCTTCATCGGCTTTCCGTTTAAATAAATAAAACGCAGCAAAAGAAGTTTACCCAGACAAAGTGCTGAACAGGCTGGAAAACTCTTTGCAGGGTTCCCGGCAAAGGACCTCCAAGAGCCACAAGTAGTCGGAAGTATCTATGGGGGGCATCATCCACAAATATGTGTGTGTGTGAGTGTGTGCAGGGCTCTAATGATGACATTGACGATTTGAATGCTTCAAAGAGTCCGCACCATAACAAATCCCAGAGTAAGCCTCACTTCAGTGGATCTACCACTATTTTTTACAGTCCCTTTGACGGTTCCTTGTGTCTACTGATAAATATTTGAGTCCTCTCACTGCACACATGTATTGAAACCCAGAGTTGGTCTAATAAAGAGGCTCTATGACTCACAGTATTTACTTAATACCCAGTAGAATCCATTAAATTCCTCTACAGATGCTGCCACAATATAACTAATTTAGATATTTCAACCCCCTTTGACCTGGTGTATATCTTCGGTTACATAGACACCGAGCTGGCAATCGCTGACCCCAATTCGAGTCGGATGCATCGATACAATTTGACAGATGGTTCCCTGACAGAGCTGCAAAGTTAAGCCCTGATCCGGTGTACTCCTCCCTTTGCCAGTTTTCAGTGATTTGCCAGGGTCCTGCCAGTGATGGCAAGGAGGTACTTACTTTCAGTACTAAATGAATCCTGGTACTTTGCTTCCCTTGAATTTTTAAACAATATTTGTTATATAGAGCTTAGAGAGTTTCCATCTATAATTTGTACAAGATCTAGTATACGACAAATATAACATTGATTTCTTAAACATATCCTCTCTTTCCTCTTCTTTGAGTTTCTTAAAATCTAATTAAATTATAGTTAAACTAGGTAGCTACCTTTACCTGGTTAAAGTAAAGCAAACTCCAGACTGAGATGGGAACACTGACAGCTTTGGGTTTGAGAGCGCTATTGCCATGGGAACCACGAAAGCCGGCCAAAGCTGATTCCTCCCGATGCCAGCGTCCGTTTTATGGGTCATTGGCTCATCGGTTCATCAGGAAAGTGGGGGACGAGGGCAGCGGACTTACGGCTGCACCGCTCCCGATCCGGGCTGATGAAAAGCCAGCGAGCGTAAACTATATGGGGCTGTCAGGACATTGCGCTGGCACAGCCACGTCGAGATGAGCCGGGCAGATGTCCTCGGAGTGACAGCCAAACGGCATCATTAAACACGGGCAAAGTGCCCATCCTCGTCGTTGTTGCCATCATCAGCTTCATCATCATCAGCATCAGCATCAGCATCAGCGTGGAGCAGCAGTTGGCGGCTATTCCAGGGAGGTTGGGGCCCATGTATGGCCACATGGCAATACACATCAACTCTAGCACGTGCTTGCCATGAGGGCACTGTAAAAAATTAATATTTGGAACGCCCTAAATAATAACACATCCAGACCCTACCCTCCCTAGACTTATATGGAAACAAAACTGATACTTTCTAGTCTCTAATTAGGCTTCCCTGCTCAGCCAAGGCTTAAAGCTTAATGGCTTAAAGCTTAAGGTCATCATAATAATGATAAACGAGATCCACCTTATTTTTCTTGGCCAAACACGTGTCCTATCTGCCTGAGAGCATAGTAGTAGTCTTAGTCGTATGCTAAATTTCTTCCTGTATAAGTGCATCGGATACGTGTTTATGTCTGCTTGCCACCCGCCCTGACATTCTGAAATTCGTGCCGAGCATTTCTTAGATGCGGCCCGGGTCCTGTAGTCCTGTAGTCCTGAAGACCCGGGACTAAGTGCAGTCGATTTATAGGGCAACTGCAAGTCATTGTTTGATTGTGTGCGTGCCCCAGTCAGTCCTGATCAATTACACCCACCGACATTTGTTTGGCAGCTTTAGTCCCCGACGCTCTAGGGATCCAGGGGCCGGGAGCTGGGATCCAGGGGTCAGGAGCCTGGCTCTTCCCCCCCTGCCTGTGCTCATACTTGTGTGCAAGACGCATATCATTGTCACTGTAATAAGTGACGCGTGTGCTCAGTGCATACACCTGAGTCCCTCGTTTGCCTCTGTGCTGGCAACGTGCCGGCTTTCTAGCCAAACCAGGGAAAAAATAGAATCTTTTAATGGCTTTTGCAACATGGCTACAGAAGAGGCTGCCAGAGATGCAAAAATTGAGTAGGCCTGGTGAGATTTCCAAAAGGAAATGTTATCTCTGGAACCATACAAGTAAAAATTACTTATACGACACGTACGCCAGTAGGAATTCCATTCAAGAAAATCTTTACCTTATTTCTAAGCTAGTTAACAAGAAGCAGATTCTTGAAAATATTTAATAAATATTATCTAATAATAGAAGAACATGAGACATATTATTAAAGAAAAAAATTACTCATACGACACGCAAGACAGTAAGAAATTCATTCAAGAAGTCTCTACCTTATTTCTAAGCTAGTTAACAAGAAGCAGGTTTGGAAAAATATATAATAAATATTCCTTAATAATAAACGAACATGTGACATATTATTAAAGTAAATGCTAGAGGATTTGTTAAAAATATCCTAGTTACTAGGGCTTATTTTTAGCTGCTTCCTGTATAAGTGCTGGCTTTCTAGCCAAACCAGGGAAAAAATAGAATCTTCTAATGGCTTTTGCAACATGGCTACAGAAGAGGCTGCCAGAGATGCAATAATTGAGTAGGCCTGGTGAGATTTCCAAAACAAACAATTTCCATACAAGTAAAAATTACTCATACGACATGAAAGCCAGCAGGAAATTCATTCAAAAAAATCATTACCATATTTCTAAGCTAGTTAACAAGAAGCAGATTTGGGGAAATATATAATAAATAGTCCCTAATAATAGACGAACATGTGAAATATTATTAATTACTTTAGGATTTGTTAAAAATATCCTAGTTACTAGGGCTTATTTATTTGCTGCTTCCTGTATAAGTGCTGGTTTCTAGCAAAACCATGGAAAAATAGAATCTTCTAATAGCTTTTGCAACATGGCTACAGAAGAGACTGCCAGAGATGCAATAATTGAGTAGGCCTGTTGAGATTTCCAAAAGGAAATGAGAGCTCTAGAACCATACAAGTAAAAATTACTCATACGACACGTAAGCCAGTAGGAAATTCATTCAATAAAATCTTTACCTTATTTCTAAGCAAGCAGATTTGGAAAAATATATAATAAATATTCCCTAATAATATATAAACATGTGACATATTATTAATGTAATTGCCAGAGGATTTGTTAAAAATATCCTAGTTACTAGGGCTTATTTATTTGCTGCTTCTTTTCGGTTGCCAACTTGGCAACACTGATCCCATGTCCGCTTGGGATTTATTCATGCGTGCCCCAGCCGTAAAAGGATGTGGGTGTAGCCGGAGCCTGCACCTGACAGAATATCACCCCGTAGCCCCGCATCATGTTTGTTTAGGCACATGTAAAGCACATCTTATCTGAACCAGGTCGCTGCGCGTTTGGGTGCCAGGAGCCAAGAGACAGGAGCCGGGAGCCAGGAGCCGGGATTATGTGAGTAAACACACACATGGCCAGGTAGAAGGGGGCAAGGGAAATTCCAGTATCATCATTTAGACCCTGTTTGGGATAACACGTCACGTTTCTTTGGTGGTAGAGCAAGTCCTTAATGACGACGGCATTGATGTCTTGAAAATTGTGAATTCTTAATGCTTACTAAATATAAGATGGGCAGGGAAAACTTAGATTGAAACAGGTGAAGCTTAAAGATAGAACAAGCCTCGCTATAATTAGTATCTGCGTAGTAATTTATTTTTAATTATAATAAACGGCACTGATGTCTTGAAAATTGTGAATTCTTAATGCTTACTAAATATAAGATGCTCAGGGAAACTAAGAAACTTAGAAAAAGGGACAGATGGAGTTTACAGAAGGAACAAGCTTCGCTATAATTAGTATCTGCGCATTATTTAATTAAAATAAAAAGTTAAAGAAGAACATATACTTTAAGTAATCACCAGCTGTAAGTTCATCTCGATCTCCTCGCTCTCAATGCCATTCCTTCATTTAATCAGACATATTTACACTGATGAACTCGCACATAAAGTTGCTTGGCATTAAAAGTGACGAGCAATCGCTTCGCAAGCGAATGCACATACAGGAAACTCGGTGGAAACTCGGTGGAAACTCGATGGAAGCCCGGTGAAAAGTCGGTGAAAACTCGGTGGAAACTCTTCGATTTCGCTGTGCTTTCCTTGCTGGAAACACCTGCAATTGGTTACGACAATTTGTTGTCATTAAGAAGCCCGCCTGTGGCCCATCGGATGTTCAAACAAGCCGCAGCCAACGTCATCACCAGGGTCGCCGTGCGTCGGGCCTCGCATCCTTTGCCCGGCGAGCGCACAAAGGATATCTGGCTGGCGAACGGGACGAGCGTAAATAAATGCAAAATAATACAATAATAATTAAAGCAGCATAAAATTCGACTCCGAGGTCCTCGCTGCACCGTGAGCAACGGACTGCAGCGCCTGGTCCTGGCGTTAATTGCTGCATAAATGGCATGTAGTTCATATCCTGTCACATTTCGTGGCAACCGCAGGACACGCGAGAGCCCCGCGCCTGCAGTTCCCCGCTCTCTCCTCTCTCTCTCTTGGCCTAAATTAATTTAAAGGAATTTACGGCATTTCCTTTAACGTCTCGCGATTAATTTCATTTCACACAAGGCACGCTTGCCCCCAGCCAGGTGAGGGACGCCCATCGATTTTACTTAATAATAAGTCAGAACAGTCCATCAGGGTTTTTCTTAAATAATTTAAGAATATTTCCCTATTTCTTATTTACGTTATTTTACTTGCATTTATCGCCACCCCCGCTTGCAGATAAATAAATTCCGCAACATTTACTTAATGCCATTTCCCCACTTTGATTTTTATGAATAATTTCTTCTGGCTTAAATTGTTTATGCATTTGTAAATGTAATTGGCAAGCGATTTGAAATATTAATGACGGAAAAAACAGCCTCAAAGCTATTTGTGTGGGTTTTTCATCACATTAAAGGAAAATATAAGAAATCGGGGCGTTGGCTGTCGTCACATGCGCTAAATAAATTTTATTTGGTCAAAATTGTTTGCATTGAAACGCAAGAGAAAAAGCTTATCAAGCGGAAAAAATGTTCCCACTGATTGGGGCTTATTAAACATTCTTTTTTTTTTTGGAATGCGGAATATTTAATGGAATAATTTTTGGTGATTTATGACTGAAATATGCGGAACAGAAATTGCTGTAATTACAATGCCAACAAATTCATTTGCACAAATCGATAATTATATATATATTGGGAAAAATCATTGGATATCATTTTCCTACAGCAAACTTCAAATTAAATCAGAAACAAAGCAACGTCGATCAATTTGTGGTGGCTTTTCCGGTATTAGCCTTACCCATCTCCCGTTCACACCTGAGTTCACGTAAATCCCCCTCAACATTAGTGTGGCGAGACTCCATCAAGATGCAAACTTCAGCAGAAATCGGAATTGACAACTTGGGTAATGGCAAAAGCGAGGGCCGAAC
Source organism: Drosophila pectinifera (assembly GCA_008042775.1). NCBI lineage: Eukaryota > Metazoa > Arthropoda > Insecta > Diptera > Drosophilidae > Drosophila > Drosophila pectinifera. Next base: position 203,066 of record VNKC01002696.1, read on the forward strand.
AAAACAAATCAAACGCTGCAATTGGGCCAGGAGTTTGAGCCGGGCTAAAAAGACAATGGGGCCTTCCGATAAGCCGGGACTCAATCGGAGGAGATGGCGGAACAACTGTCCTGTTCCAGGGTCAGCCAGCGGCATTCCTTTCAGATTTCATTTCGGGGAGCGCCAGCACAGGAGCAAAAACTCCGACGGCCACTGAGTATCTGCCTTTTGCTTTCTGCCCTTTGTGCGTCCGATTTGGTTTCAGATTCCGATGCGGATTCGGATTCGGATTCTGTCTGGTCTGGTCTGGCCTGGTCTGTCCTGTCCTGGCCTGGACATTTCATGTGTCCTCTCAGCCGACCGTTGGCGTTCATTTCAATTAAATGCAAATCTCAACGAGGGATTTTTTCTTCTGCTGCTCCTCTTCCCTTTTGGCCGGCCGCCGTGTTATTGTTGCCTTTTCCTTTCGGTGTGGAGGGTGTGGAATCGCTTCCAAAGTCGGGAAATGTTTTTCACGCGTCGCTGCATTTTGTTTTCCGGAAAGCGAAGCCGCTTTTCGTCTCCAAGCCACCCAAAATACGGACTGTGCCTTTTCGTACTCATATATTTTTTATGAGAGGTGTCGGGGCTTAAACTGCTCACGTTCTTGTGTTGAATTTTTCTTCAAGAAGTGCGGTTAATATTTCTGTACTTGTTTATATGTTTATTTTAGACAAACTTCTTTAAAATATTTTTGTAAGCAGAAATCGCCAAATAAATCGCTAAAAATCGAAAATCCGAATATAAATGTGTCTAAAAGTAGGCAATGAAAACCAAAATTCTCTCTAAGCATTTCTGTACCCAGAAAGAAATAGTTAAGATTTAAAATCAGCTTATAAAGGTGTCTAAAAGTATGCAATAAAATATTTTAGTTCACAAATAATTGAAAATCTCTTGCTTTGTAAATTATTATATTTTGTATCATTCTTTTAAAAACCAAATTAATGTATTTTAATTGCACTCCATATAATTTAAGGCATTGAGCTTTTTATAATGTTTCCTCTGGCATTATTTTCCTAATCATATTTACGGATCTTAAGTCTACGGAATCTCCGCCTTGCAGTTGAGTGTGCCGGATGCCTTTATTATTGACAGACTGTCGGCGCTTCCTTTCGACAGCGCCTTATTCCAGCTTCCTTCTTCCGCTCTTCCCTCCCCTTCACTCTGTATTTTCTCTCATTTCTCTCGACGGCACTAAGAGCAACATTTGGCTTGCATTTCTGAAAGGTTTTTGCATTTTTAATGCTTCATTGTTGCCTGCCTTTCTGGCAGCCTCGCTCCGCCTCCAAAATGCATTCGGAATTTACATATGGGCAAAAGCGCCTTAAAGTAAACCAAGCCAAGAAATTGTATTTTTTATCAAGATTCCCATTCAGTTGTCAAATGTCTATAAGAAAATAAACTAAAGTATCGGGCCACATTAAAGTAATGCAGATAAAGGTCTCACTTGGATCTCGTTCAGTTTAATGATGTCACAAACAGCAAAGAAATTTTTATTAAGTCCTACATTTGGTCATCGAATCCATATTTTATTTGAATTAATATACTTACAGCTAGCAAATTGCATGAAAACTATAAGAAAAAATATTTTGAGGGTATGAAAATATCCGGAATACGACTGAACTATTAAAAAACAATTTTAAGCGTATATTAGCAACTAATCAATTTCAAAGTGCTTTCTTTTACTTGAGTATATATAGTTTACTTGATGAAAATATATTTTAATTATTCAAGTATGCTATAAATATATAGGGGGTTAAATTACATTAAATATTTGTAATATTACCGATTTTTTTTTTATAATTTAATGTATAAGATGTACAGGTCAGAAGAACCAAAACTACCGCAAAATGAGGAATCAATAAATACGAAGAATACAAGAAATAAAAATCCGAATGTATTAAAAAATTCAGGGCAAAGAAAACAGAAGAGTAAACAAATTGACAAGCAAACAGTTTGCCATATTCTTAAAATGGAAACAAGAATTTTAAGATTTTATATACACATATTTTACTTGTATCCAACTCAATATCAAAGATTTCAATAAAGTTTAACCTATTTCCTTTAAATAAAATGTGAGATTTTTTGTTGATTATTTGCTACAAACTTGCATAGAAATTCGTACACAAAACGTTACCGAATTTATTAGAATGCCAGTGAGAGCACCAAAAATATTTAAAATATCTAAATCTATTCCTTTGACTTTAAACTTAAAAGCAAAGGGAAAGAGGAAAATAACTTTATTGTCAGATACGCTGATTTAAACGAAAGAATGCAGTAAAGTTTAAACAATATTTGGTAACTCTTAAGGTAGGAATAACTCGCAAATTCACGAGTGAACTCTCAGATACATATAACATATAATACAAATTGCTTTTTATTTATGGAAATATGTACAGAAATGTGAATACGAACGTAACGTTGCCGACTGTTTTTTAATATTTAAATGTACGTGTGAAATGGCGGAAGCGGAATGGTCATCTCACCTGCCAGTGGCCGCCATCTTGGGTAAATATTTACCGTTGAGTTGGAAGGAGCTGGGCAGGGGCGCACCTCCTGAGGAATTCCGCAAGTGTGAATGAAAAATTCATTAAGAAAATTTTTAATAATCAGCTTATTTGTTGGTCGTCTCCCACCGCCTGGGCAGGGCTTGTAAGTGATTTGTACAAGAGGTGTGGCTGGCATCCAGGAAGTTGGCCATTAAGTGGCTTGGTCCTTGCACGGTCACGTTCGCAAGTCAATGTCAAACACGGAGGACTCCGCTCCACTCCACTCCGCACTCCACTCTCCACTTTCTAGATGCCGTCCGTCAGAAATTTTATTTTATTTTCAGTTGAATTTGCATAATTTTGAGCAGTCAGACGGCGGTCCTTGGTCCAGTTGATTAAAGCGGTAGACTCTGACACTGTTCCTTTTTGCTTTGGCTTTTTATTCAGCATTTTCGCCTCCTGTCTGGTCCTTTGTTGAAATGGCCATATCTAGGAGTGTGTGCCAGTAACAGCGGTAGTGTGTACGCCCATGGGTAACCGGAATTGGACTGGGTACCGCCGCTGCCTGGCGTTTTTTGAGTTTGCAGTTGGCGTTTTGCAAAGTCACGGTAAATATTAGATTTTTGGTTGCGGAATTTTTCGCTCCTTTCCGGTTCCACTTTGGCGTCGTCTATGCAGATACGTGTGTATGTGTGTGTGTCGTGTCCTGCCCGGGCTCTGTGTGCAGATGTAGGTAATGCAAATATTAGCTTACAATTTTGGGCTTACAAAGTTTTTTGGCCAGGTCGACAAAAGGCCCGTGGTGGTGGTGGCATTAAACAAAAGTTGGATGTTCCAGCACAAAGAGGGCTCCGGGGCACGGGTGAGTAATGAGATGGACTGGGCGGAGGCAGGTCAGGTCCTTTGTGAATGACGAGCGGGCCGAGACGCCTTGAGAGACAACAAATGCGAGACATTATCATACAAATGAGAATGGTTAAAATGGATGGAACAGGAAGGCATAGAAAGCAAATAATAGGGCGATGTCCAAGACTTCTTAGAGGTCTACAAAATCCTTATTAATCCACTCACAGAATTTTTTAATGATTCTGACACTTATTATGGTGGAAACTCAGTTTTTAATGGGTAAATTATTATTATAATAATTATATTATAATTATTATCTTTAACTGAGCTAAGGGTATTTCATGGGCGTAAAATAAATCTACTTTAAATAAATCTTAAGTTAAATTACAAAAGTCAAACAGTTCCTTCTTAAAACAAACGAAAATGAATAAGATTTAATATGATCTCTGAAGTTACATAATACTACCAATATTTTTTTGACTCTGGAGAGGTATCTTATATATTATACATATCAATATTTTGCCTAACGATTCTTTTAATAAGATATTTATTTATTTGTTTATAAAGATTTATTTATTTTATTTATTTTGATATATATATATATATATATAATTTTTCCTGCTTAAACAAATCTATTTTCAAATGATTTTTTTAAAAAAATTGTTTTGATTATGTATTATTTTATTTATTTATTCCCTGTATGTTCCAAAAAAGCTAGTAAGATGAGTATCAAGTATAATTAAGCCAGAACCTTTCTTCTTCCTATCATTTCTTTATGTTATTAATATTACATGATTTTAAAAGTATAAAGAGTAATTCCAAAATTTCTATATATTTGGTTTCTTTTAATTTATTTCTTTTCATTACTTTCTCCCTTTCTTCCTATTATTTCTACTTGCTTACTTTTTCCCTGCCCTTTCATCACATCTTCTGTATTTCTGTATTTATTTTACTTTCCCTCTCCAGACGAGCATTTTTTCACGTTTTTCTTGGCAATAATTATTTTTCCATACTGTTTTTAATTTCGCCCTGAGTTCCTCCAGCTTTTGTTCTCAATGCTGTCTTTCTTCTACTTGTCAGTTGGGTTGCTTTTGTTACTTTTAATTACAGAAGCTGCATTAAAAAATGTCGCTTCATTTGCTGGGTTCAGGTTTTAACTTTTCCTGTAGGTGCCACGCCCACAGCTCCACAGCTCCACAGATGTTCACATGTCCCGCGTGTCACGTTAAATGTCAAGTCAACAAAAGGCTCTCCTGTCTTGCACATAAAAACGCTCATTCTGCCCATTTATTTTAGTTCTCGTCTCAGTTTTTTTGTTCGTCCCGCTGAAATGAAAAGTGGACGAGCACGAAAAGCGCCCAAATGTGCTTTCAATAACCAGGTGGCATCCTTCGACTCCTGCCCCACTTCCCACGCTGCCCACATCGCCGTCCTGCCCCCGTTCCCCCGTTCCCCACGTTCGACGTTGAAAGGAGCATTGAGTTGAAAAAAGCGAGGAAAACTTTTTCGCTCTTGTGTGGTTGACCGAACATTTGCAGTTAAAAGTTAAAAGCCCGCTGAAAAAGCCAGAAAATAAAGTAAAAGAAAGTTGCTGGAAAATAAGGCCAAAATAATGCTCACCTGCTGCTGCAACATCAATGATCGAATGCCGGGAAATATTTAATGCGCACTAACGAGGATATTATTAAAAAAGTGCTAGGTTTTATGTAAGCACAGTGTCTTTGAATTATTAATTGTTAAATATTTTTTTTTAAGTCCCCATTTAATCGCTGCCTTTTTCCTGTTTAATTTTCCAAGAGTTCCTTACTTAAATCCTTATTTTATCCCTGCGAAAAACTAAATCTCTGACTGAGAGATGGACTGGCCGCTTGTGGCGGCAAGTGGCGGCCAACAAAAAGATTTTTCGGAGCCGCCTGCAAAAAGTAGATGCAAATAAGCAAAGTAAACAAACGACAAAAATTGTACTTTGCCTTTTGGCTGATGCAGCTGCTGATTATGTTGCCGTTGCTAAACGGGGCTCTTTCCCGCTTTTGCATATCATCATCATGGGCCGAGACTCTCCCAATGCTGATCCCAATCCCTGTCCCACTTCCACTTCCAGCTCCCAACTCCAGCTCCCAGCTCCCAACTCCCAGCTCCCTGCTCCCAGCTCCCAACTCCAGCTGCATTGTTTCCCTGGGCGCCGCCATTTTGCCGCATTTGCCGCGTCCTTTTCACAGCCCCGCCAAGCTTTTTACTTAGCTGCCTCATCCGCTTCCCTTTTCCCTTTTCCCCTTTCTTCTCAGCTGCTTTTTGTCGCCTAATTGCCTAATTAGCCATTTGCATTCCGACCCAAACTCATCTGTCTGCCAGCCATTTCCCACCGCCCACCGCCCACACTGCCATTGCCTGTTGCTATTTATATATAATCCTCTTTATTTTCCGATTTGCAGGTCCCGAAGATATAATGAAGTTTCTGGGCAACGATAGTGTCGTGGATCACTTCAAGCTCGTCACTAAGGATGGCAACAGTCTGCTCATCGGAGCCAGGTAAGAATCGGGGGTATATGGGTTAAGAAGTTAGAAGAAATAGTTGGAATAATAAGAGGAAAAAGTAATAATAGTTAACAGAGTTTGTGCGGTTTTCCTCCATAATCCAAGCATTAAAATGAAGTTTTATACAATTTTATACAATATTTTATTGAAGACGAGCTCTATTTCGATTCTACATTGCAAAAATATAGATTTATTCTAGGTTATTCTGTTGCAAAAGTAAGATTAGTAACGAAATAAATCTGAAATATATTCAAAATATGCAATCATCACTTAATCATACCCTCTCACTGTCGATTATGCATCACTAGGTTGTCCCCAAGGTGTATGTATATACACATACATTCCTTGTAAGTCTGCCTTAGAGCATTTGTTTAACAAGTTCAAGTGAAACTGTGGAAGGCGGAAGGAAGGGGTAGTAAATTTGTGACGGTTCGGGGATACAGACTGGCGGAAAATTCACATAAAGCAAACTTCAATTTACTTTTCGCACACATTGTATTTAATTTAAGTAGAAGATACGACCATGTTCACTTCCCCATATACGTACAAACATGACAAACTTTGCCAGGGCCCAAATATGGCTAGTAAGTGGGGGAGTGAAGATTTTTCCCTACCCTTGAATCCTTAGCTCGTTCTTGGCAACTTTGATTTGGCAACGCGCTGGCAAGAGAAACAAAAAACAGTGCGAAAGGAAGCGTAAACTTTTGCAGCAGGTGCCCCAAAGATATGAGGAACTGTGCTAAAGTTTCCAGTACTAGTAGTAGTAGTGGTTCCAACTCCACGATGATTCCCGGAAGACTTAAAGGGTTGCCAAGGTTGGGGCCAAGTTGGAACCCAAGCCGGTTCTGTTGTCGGTGTTAGTTTTTCGTGAGCGGCGGCGGCGGCGGGTCGGCTTTGGCTGTATCTCGTACATTTTGTCGTTGGCAGGACCGCAAAGATGTTGGCTGCAAATGTTGAGTTTATTATATTCCGCCTAGACAATGCCCCGGCACATATATACCCACATACCCACATAAGCATTCAACCAAAAGCCCTCTCGCACTCGTGGAAAGGCGCAGAGGCGTACATATTAAAATGTTGCATACTTCGGGGCGCCCAACCGGACTTAATAAACTTGCCAGCTTCCTCGTTGTCTCTGTGCCTGTGTGTATAAGTATGTGGTGTCCTCGAAATTTGTGTGACCAAGGAATGCGTACAGCTTGTAATAGAAGACATCAGCACATGGAACCCGAGTCCCGCTCTCGAACAGAACAATGCCAGAAAGCCACAACAATTCAAAGTGAAAATAAATGAAAATAATGTCTTTGATAAAGTGAATTGAGGGGAGACTCAGCTTCGCGCTGCCAAGAATATATTCTTGAAGAGATTTGGAAGTTTAAAGACTACTTTTAGGCACCATTTAAAATGATTTAAAATCCACAACTACTTCTATGCAGCTTTGCACCCTTTTTGGCACATTTTCAATTGATTTAAAATTCCAAGCGATTTCTGGGTAATCCCTGATATAGTATTCAAAGCATTATAGTACATATCTTACCCAAAAAAGAAATGTAGAAGGCATTTCTAGATCTTATTTTAGTTATTAATACTGCCGAAGAATATATGCTTGGAGAGATTTGGAAAGCTTAAAAACAATTCTAACATTTTAAAGCATGCTCTTCGACACGTTTTTTAATTGATTTAAATCCACAATCACTTCTATGCAGCCTCTGATATTAAGTTCATGATATTATTAATGAAGAGATTTGAGTTATAAAAAGTTATAAAAACAGACAGCTTACAGTGTGAAGCATCATTGACTTAAAATCCACAAGGACTTCTGTGGAAACTGATATTAAGTTATCAAAATTATTATTAGAAAGTTTTCAGAAGTATTAAAATTAGTCAGCTTTTTGTCACATTTTTAATTGAATTAAAATTCCAAGCGATTTCTAGGCAATCGCTAATATAGTATTCAAAGCTTTAGAGTACATATCTTACCCAAAAACGTAATGTAGAAGGCATTTCTAGATCTTATTTTAATTATTACTACTTACAGATCTGGAAAAAGTCAAAATATTTCCAATAAATTAATTTGTTTTCCGTTTTTTACAAGCCATTTCCGTTTAGAGCGATCCACAATGCCAGAATAATGAGGCAGTAAAGTGCAAAAGCGTATCTAAAGCAGGAAAATTAGGGGAACCCCACACACATACACGTCCAGGCACCGACTGGGGTGTGCGGATGGAAGCTTTTCAGCTTTTTTTACGCACGCATGAACGAATTTGTATGCCGGCAATGTCGCTGCCAGAGTTGCCACTTACGTGATTAATGGATTTTTAACAAGTTGCACACACACACACGCACTCTGGTACGGGGGGAATTCACACACGCACATAACCACTTATCAGACCCCAAAAGAGTCAAAGTAACCGAAGGAAAACCTTACCGTTGGCGACTGTTGTTGAAGCCCAAAAGTGCCACGTGTGCTTAAGTGTGTGTGTGCGTGTGTGTGTGTGTGTGCGGGGTATGTAGGGGCCGCCCTCACCCCTGTAAACTAGGATGACAGGCGGAAATGCGAATGTGACACGCGTTTTGCATGTGAAACGTCATGAAGAATGTGGAACAACAGCAAAAAAACGAAGGGAAATGGTAAGGGAAAGTTCTACAACAGAATTGCACCTTGACTCACCTGTCCCGCCTCCTCCCTCTTTGACATAGCTGTACCGTTACATTTCCTGTGGCACAGCAGGTACCGTGTTACGTGTCCCGCACCTGAAGGAGGCCGCCATGTCAAGAAGAATTCTTTAGCCAGCCGCAGAGGGGGTTTCCCCCTGGAATTGGCTCAAAAATGGTTTGCCACTTGCTTTTATCTTAGAAACATTTGTTTGATGTTTAACAATGTTATCGGTGTTTTTTTTTGGGTTTACATTCATCGGTTAAGTCGATAAAAATCGATAGACAACTAATTTCTTTCTAGAGCTGTATACTCTTTAATTAAACTGATCTTGAAGACGGCGAAACCAATCATTTAGATTTCTTGTAAACCTATATCCTTTAAGAATTTATTAAACAATGCTATTAAGTTTAGAGACTTCGATACAAATCGATTAATTCGATATGAATAAATAGGAAAACCTTTATACCAAAAACCTTGAATTATTTTCTCTGCAATCTTGTTTAAAAACAAATAAGGAATTTGTCGAAGTCTATGGAAGTTAGAAATTCCCGCCTATCTTTCGCAAAAGAGTTATCGGCACACAACGATTTAATATTAAACGAAAGCCCCGCCTACGCCGGAATGCAAATTCCTGCTTAGACTTTAAGCTCATTACAGTAACTACCTTTGCCATTACTGATAGTAATCCACTATGTCACTTATGCAAATTGGCTGGAAATTGTTGTCTAAACCAGGACGACACCTCCCCTTCTTCCTTCTTGCGGAATAGAAATCCCTATTGCAAATCGTCGGCTCTTAACTCAGCGGAAAATGTTCTTGCCTTGGCTCTTAATGTATATATCCCTTTACCCTGCCTGCAATGCGCCGCTCGACATGAAAATTGGGTTAACACATTATAATGGGAAATATGTGCCAACGATTTTCCCTGCTGTCACTGCCACATTCCAGGCCATGCCGTACCCCCCAATACCTATGCCCATCCCATTCTATTTCGTTCCGTTTCGTTCACTTCCGTTCCGTTCCCGCCATATCAAGTTGGCAGGCAATCGAATAAATCGCGACAAAAGGCGGAAATAAAATTGCTAAACGCGAACAAAGGAAAAACCATTTCGTTGCCTAACGGAGCTTGATTCATACGCCTTCTCTTTCTGCCCCTCTCTCTCTCTGTCTCTGTCTCTGCCTCTGTCTCTTTCTCTCTCTGTCTCTCTCTACCTCTATATCTCTACCTCTCTCTGTTTTCTGTCTCATTTTATACCATCTGGTGTGGAGTGTGCTCTATATGTGAGCCTATCTTTTGGCTTTTAACGTCTTTTTCAACGCCAGGATATCGAACAGTGGTTTGAATGCCAACTATTTTGCCAGTTTGAGTCTAAAATTCCCAATATCCTAGCTCTAGGAGTCAGAATCGGAATCAGGACATCCAGATTTCCTTTAAAAGAAGAGTTATCAACTTAATTCTTACATAAAGCCCACAATATAGGCTCCACTGTCGCTTGCATTTCAATTTTTGTATGCATTTCTCCTTTTTGGTGGCAGGTCCTGATGTCCATCTCTTATTTCATTTCGTCCTTGTTCTTCTGTGCAGAGTTTGTGTGCACGTGTGCTGTGTGTGTGTGTGTGTGTGGGCAGAGCCTTTGTGCAACCGCACAACAATCATTTTTGCACCGCAAATTCATTTCCGTTTGCGCTGGTTTTTGCTGCTGCCTGCGAGTGCCTGCATCAGTATGAAAGCAGAAAACGCATCCGCTAATTTCTGGCGATTTAAGCCGACTTTTGGGTTGCCAATTCCATTAGGCCTTAGAAAGGCGAAGTGTGAGCAGAAACCGTGGGCTTGAATGGATACACGGATTCCAGTTCTATTGCTGGGCATTGTTTCGGAGGCGGTATCGCTTACATCTAAAAGGAATAGAAATCCCCCTAAATGGTTTTGACTGAAGCCTGTTCGCATAGAGGGAAAAATAATTAAAATTATATATCAGCGAGTTCTTGTTCTTCTTTGTAGCAATTATGGTTAATAACATATACAAATTTTAAAGAATAATAAGAAAGATAGGCCTGTCTTTATTGTTGTTTAGTTATGCTCCAAGGGCCAACAAAACGCGAACTAACCCAACATATTAATAAATCTAATACTTTGATTAAGGCTCAATGAAGGTGTCGGTTATCGGCCAATATTGAGGCGGCCTAATCGTGAATATTCGAAGACCTATGCAATGGCCAAGTGCAATTCGCTTTGTCATGTTTGACCTGGGGCAAGGGACAAGCGTTCTGCAGCTGACTTGGCCTGGGGGTAAAGGTCAAATGCCGCCACCTGGCTAACTGTACCGATTGGTTTGAGGAGGGCGGAGCAGTGGCTCTGCCCCAGGTTGTTGCATGCAACGACCGAATCGAACCGGTGTCGTGGGTCAGCAGCAGCAGCAGCTCAGCTCCGCTCTTGGCCAATCCACATTTGGGCTTTTGGCATTTGACAGTTTCGACGTTTTCTGCCTCCATTGAGTGAGTGGCACAGGACGACATGGTCCTTGGATTGAGGTACGCTTTGGCAGGGCTGGTTGCACATAAAAGAAAACTCCCTGGTCAATAGCAGGGAAATTCGAGGCGCTTAGCTACGGAACTGCACTTGGAAAAGAACAATGTGGGAACTTCTACCAAAATGTGGCATTTTTTATCTATAAAAAATATTTAAATGAGTCTTTACTTCAACTTCTGCTGCAGGGTATATATTAAATACTTAAACTGGAGTCTAAAGCTCTTTAAAAATTATAATAATTTAGGTTTTTGCCTACCCTTGATTAAATAATTATTCAAGTGTAAAATGTTTGGGAGTCCTTCTGCTCCTGAATCGGTTTAGTCAGCATCATCGAATGATGTGGAATAAAGTTCAAGCCGAAGCCTTTACATGGCCCTGGCACAGCCAGAAGTCAATGAAAAATGACAAAAGCTCAACTCGAAATAGTGATGGATGTGTTGGATGAGTGCAGGATTTTCCTCTTCCTGCTGCGCTTCAATAATTTTTTGCAATGGCTGCCATTTCACACACACACACTCGCACACACAGACACACACAGGATTCGGCAAATGGCGGAAGGAGACACAGAGCGCATGCAAATGGCGGCGACAACATAAATTTTCTCCCCAACCGAAAGCAGCCTCGAGAGCTGGGCAACATGAGGAGTTCCAGCTGAAGCTGGAGCTGGCGATGGAGCTGGCGATGGAGCTGGAGCTCGCCTGATTTGCTTAGCTATTCAGAAAAGCCATTTACCGTCATGTCAGCCAGCAGACTTTGCAGCATCGGCATCATCGCATCAATGCATCAATGCATTCCGGAAGTCGAGTGTTCTTTTCCCTGATTGCCTCCAGGCATTCCTTTGGCAGCGCTGATGACGTGTGACATTGAACGGTTGCGACTGGAATTTTTCACCGGCATTTTGTGATGAATGTAGTCCGGCAAATTTGCCAACTCAATGGGCCACCGAGTTATGGATCCCAGCAATTGATAACTTTAGGGGAAACTTTACCGATAACGTACCCTTTTAGCCAAGAAAAACATTGGTTTCCAAGGGAATCCTCCTTATTCTTAAACAAATATTTTATACAACAAAATATATTGTAATAAGAACAATAACCAATAATAGCAGGCCAAATATCAAGTGAATTTGTTATACAAATTAAGTGCCCAACAATGATTTCTCAAAATAATAATATTCCTCGACTGGCAGAGCACATAATTTACATAATTCCGAAATATTTACAAGTCACCTGGCAAATTTTCCCCGCAAATCAATCATTGAAATGGTCTTATTCATAATACAGATGCCAGAATGGAGGAGTTTGTCTGCAAGGTCATGCCAATTGGCAACACTGCGTATGAGTAATTCGCAAATTTTTCTTTTTCTTCATCTTCCCCTCGCTTGCTTCTCTAATGTATCTGTGTTTTCGCTTGGGTCTAGACTTTTGGCTTGCTGTTTCGGGTTTCTTCTCAATACTTTTTGTGGGTCAAACCACAGAAATGGCGGCGGTAGCGATGGCGACACGAGCCCTCTCCTTGGCCCGCGTCTTGCCTCGTTAGAGGTTGCTCCAATCTATTTTATGACGAACCGACGAGGAGGTTACATGGGTACACCCTCTTCGGGGGCCTCTCAACCGCAATGCCATTATTTATGTGCATGCGGCTTTTGTTTCGTGTTGCCTCTTTTCTCCCAACTGATATTTGAAAAGGGTCCTGCTGCCTGATGTCGGCTGCCTGCGGGTTTTGTTTTCCTGCTGGCTGCCGTTGTTATTATTGCTGTTTGATGGCTGGCAACGTGGCGGATGGTTGATTTGTTTGTCGGTCGTCGGTTGACGGTTGACGGTTGGTTAAAGACGGTGGCCCTCACAGAACGGATTTTAAACGAATTTAAATTTGTTTTCCACAAATAAATGGCGGATGCCCACTGTTTGTCTGATATTTTTGGTATTTAAATAAGACTAGCAGTTACTTTTGTAATACTTACTTTTGTGATATTTAAAAGTATTAAACTTACTTTAAGTATATTTGTGTATATCGTTATTTTGTTCCCTTTTACTATAGCATTACCCAAAAATATATGTGAGCAAAACTATGCTCATTTCGGGGCAAACCACGAATTATTTTGGGGCTCAATGGGCTTCTCCGCAAACCGCAAATATTTAAAACCCTGGCCCAGCCATCAGATGCTCTCCACGCAGAATGCTGTTTCGACTGATTTGCCTAGTTATCACACACACACATTTATAAACAATATCTGCCTGTGTTTATTCTCGAGTTCTAGTCAAAAATAATTATTGGAATATATTTTAATGGGCCTTGACAGCCATAAAAACAATTATCTTGGATAGGTTTTACTTTGATGTGATTAATAAATGTTTGCGGTCCAATTTCAAATTAAATAGAAATCGTATAAAAATTAGCAATAATGGAAGTTATTGGCATATAAAAGATTATTGGGGAGATAAAATATATTAATACCGAACAAATTTTTGTGGCTCCAGATAATATTAAAAATATATATATAAAAGCTTATAAAATAGAAGTGGGCTCTACCCATGCCCAGGTCCATGTCATCGCTGTGAAATTCTAATACCAAGCAAATTGAGTACAAAATACACAAATATTTGGATAGTTCGCTGGGAGCGGTGCCGCCTCATTATCATCGCCGTTTCATATGGCTAAATGTAAACGTTTTCATAGAGGAAGTTCGCACACACATTCCCCCCTTTATATTTGCCAACTGCGTTTAAGCTGCATAATAATAAACTGCAAAGCAGCCGCGGCAACAACAAGGATTGTTGCTAAATGTGCAACTGCAGCACCAGCAACTACACTGCACCAGGAGCAGTGCCACAGTAGGGGGCAAAGCAGTGGAAATCCTTCGTAATCGTTGCGTTCAGTGGAGGCAACAACAACCTCAACTGGGGCAAACACTGCAACACTAACGCACTTTGCCGTGTGGAAAATATTTATGAGCTCGGTTTTCACGCCAAATGCGTTCTTTAAAATGCTCAGCTCCCCTGGTACCCTGTCACCCTGCTACCCAGTTTTCCTTTGCCATTTTCCGCGACATTTTCACAATCGCTTGTGCCTATGTGTGTTAAGCAATGCGCTAAAGTGTTTGTGTGCTTTGGAAGCCAGTAACTGCCACAGCAGCAGCTACAACAGCAAGAACAACAGATGGCAACAGAAGGCCACACTAGGAAATTTCTACACCCTTTTTGTAGCACTCTCAGAAATACCTGAGGTTCATATACAAGTTAATCTGAGAATGCCAGTATTTAGGCCAGGGATTGCACCTGGAATTCCCAAGAACACATTCAGGGAAAGCATGTTATAAGAGCAAAGGTGTTGAGGTTAATCAGTCAGCTAAAAGAGTTAATGATGAGGGAAAAGACTGGGAACTGAAACATATATCTAAACTATAAATAGTTTTTAGAAATCACTTATGTCACTTGTGTCATCTTTAACTAGAAACTGAATGTGACTCGATTGCATTGCGCTTTTATTTCATACTTTTAGACATCTTTTAAAGGGATTTCAAAAACTTAATGTCTAGTCTAGTCTTGGGACAATATCTTGTGTGTTTCGGTATTGTAGTCATAGTATCATCTCGATTTTTATGGATTAAGTAAACCGAATAGACCCAGAGTCAGACAAAAGCTCATCTAGACCAATAAGTTGATATTTTTAAACGGAATTGCTATGAGGATTAATTATAATAGAATTATAATAGAATTAATTTTTCAGGAGTTTAACATTTATACATACTTATATATAACTTATATATAACTCATGCATCAATTACCATCCGATTTTTAAAGAAACAAGCTAATATACAGCCACAAAAATAGTTCGGCTTTAGTTCTTGGCTTGCATGTATGTGTTAAATGAAAAATTAAATTTTTGCGAACTGAGTTCTAGTTAGTACTTTGAGTTTCAGTTAAGAGGAATTGCTATAAGGAAATTTATTTTTCAGGAGCTTTACATTTATACATACTTATATATAACTCATGCATCAATTAACACCAGATTTTTAAAGAAACAAAAATAGTTACTCTTCAGTAGGCTTTAGTTCTTGGCTTGCATGTTTGTCTTAAATGAAAGCATTAATTGTTGAGAACTTAGTCGAGCTTCAGCTAGTACTCTGAGTTCCAGTTAGTATCTTGTTTAAGCAGCGTATCCAGTATTTAACTTCCGGCGCACTACTTGCACAGTTCGCTCAACCCAATGGCACTGCAGCCAGGCACCTGGCTTCCTGGCCCGGGTCCGACCCATTTCAGGACCCCACTCTGTCCCTTTATATGCTAATTTGGTTCAGGGCATTTTATATGTATGTACACGAGGGTACGCGCATATCGGGCTATATATGTGTGTGTGTGCTCTCGTCCTGGCAACAGGAGGCGGTGACAGCAGATGCAGCGGAAGAGTGCAGCTGCAGCAACTTTGTAACGTGGCTCTGTGGCCGTCATGTTGCTGATGGTGCATGTTCGTTTGAAGTTGCCTTTGCCTTTCCATAATTAAAACTCGCTGCTTAATTGCCAAACAATGGGAGTGTCCTGTACAGAGAGAAGAAGCCTTTTAGTCCATTTTAATCGCAGTTGGTCAGTCGACTGAATAATGAGCTGATGGCTGTGCATCTTTGCTGTGTAAATGTTGTTCTAAAAGCCCACAAAACTATTTCAAACTAAGTAATTATAATTATTAGATTTTTGTCAAGGGATATGCCAAAAAAATATATGTAATAAATATATATGCTTTATTTTTAAACTGGTTTCTAAGTTCAATCAATGGAATGCTAAAAGCCCACAAGAGTTTCAATTCATTTGGGTTTCTCCTTTGTGGGTTTCGATTAAATATCCATTCGGCATGCAAACCCAGCGCTCGCACAAAATGCAGATAGAACCTATCTCTATATCAGTATTTATTTAAAATTTTCCAGTCTTTTGGCTGCATTCCGAAAAACGAAATGCAAAAGCAACAAAAAATGTAGATATAAAATAAAATTCAGAAAGTTTCGATAAGGCTGTGTCGTGTTATTCGTATGCTGGCTTTTGGGGCGGTCGAATGCGGTGATGGCTGATTTCCTGACATGGCTTGGCTGCCATAAAATGCCCGACCAAAGTGCACCCACACAAAGGTGCACTAACCGCACACACACTAGCGCACACACTCACGTAGTTGTGGTTTCAATAATCAATGAGTTGATTTTATGAAATTTTCCCCTCGCCTCGATGTGACCCGCCCCACACACAAAAGGGGCTGGGCACCACATGTGAGTGTGCAAATTTTATTAACGAGAATTTTGGAATTTCTGCACAAATATCGCATTGAAGCCGTCAGAGAAAGAGAGAGGGGAACAGTGAGAGAGAGAGAAAGAGAGAAGGTGAAGGGTTAAAAGGCAAGCAAAACATAGACCAGAGGCTTTTTGTGGTTCTGGTCCTGGTCCTGGTCCCGATCCCGGTCCCGGTGCTGGTCCCCGGCTGCGTGTTGATTGTCAGCCCCGCAAAGGGCCAAATGAATTTTAATTAATTTTTTAATTAATTCTCAGCGGCCACAAGCTGCTGACCCTCACCCACGAACTCGCTGATAAGAATGATAAAACGAAAACCGCACAAATTCTATTCTATCTGTAGGCTACAATTCCCATTCTTACGATGGACGGACTCCTTCTTACCGCATGTCCTTTTTTTATCTCTTTGCAGAAATACGGTTTTTAATTTAAGCATACACGATCTCACTGAGCAGCAGCGTCTGGTCTGGACGTCGCCGGAGGATGACACCAAAATGTGTATCGTCAAGGGCAAGGATGAGGTGAGTCCAGCACTTATTGTTTTAATAATAATATTATAGATTTTTGTAGATAAATATTCATATCAAATCTAATACTTAAGTCCTTAACAAATCCTAAATAAGTCAAGTTCCTTTAGCGTTCAATTCAATTTAAAATGGAGGCCAGCCAAGACAATTTCCTTTTGCCGCATAAAATCCCCGAGGACACCTGAAATACAATTTTCGTGTTAGTTAGCAGCCAAAATACAAATTCGGTGTCCTGTTCTACTTTTTGGCCGTGGTTCTCTTGGTTTATATCAACTTTTTAGCACTTTGGCCCGATGGCCTTGCAATTTCCATTCCCATTTCCATTTCGATTTCAACTTTGGCTGCTGCTTCCGATGAGCAGCAGAACAAGCTAAATAAAGTGTTTCTTGGCCCTTTCTCCTCGCCATCTATCTTAACTTTTTTCGCGCTAAAAACATGGAAAACTATGGGGAAGGCAAGACAAGAAGAAATTGATTTATGCAACTTTTTCTGCTGCTGCTGTTGTCCTGGCCGTTGTTTTGCCTTTCTTCTTTGTGGCTAAGAAGTCGGCAAAATTTATTGAAAACTCTTTACCACCGCAGTTGACCCATTAAGAAAGTGATTGCTGGCAAAGGAGGCAGGAGTACATGTCCTTGGGGAAGCGAAGGCAAAGCAGAAGCCCTAAAGGAAACTGTTACTAATGGAAATACAAGCATTTTGGGTTTTAAAATTGATTATTTATTGATTGAACTACATAGCAGTAATACTTTTGAAGCAAATAATGTTTAGGATTATTTAAAAACTATATTAACTATAGTTAGGAACTCTGAATAATCATAGTTAATAGTAATTTAACTTAAAGCAACCCGATATTTTATAGAAATCGTGTATATTTAGCTGCATAACCCTTGACCAACATGTGAACCTAGTGCCAAAAACAGCACAGTAATTTATTCTTTTATATTAATCCTGAAACTTGAGGTCAATTGAATCCAAAACATAGGGTTGCCGGCCCACACATCCGCCAGTTCCTCCGCCCTTTTTGTGCATGCCCAAGTGCACTTCAAACTTGGCTTTTTGCTCACGTAATTAGCCAACACTTGTTGGCCGCTCGTGCCAGCGATTGCCAGCCAGAGGCAGAGTCAACAAAGGTAAGGTAAGGTAAGGTAAGGTAAGGCGAACCAGAGCATTAGCAGGTGTAATTTGTTGAACTCAATTTGCTTGCTCCTGGGCTGAGTGGGTTCGCTGTATGTGTGTTATTTATGCCACCAAAAAAAGGGAAAAAATATAACTAAAGTTTCTTTAGATTTCCAGCAATGGCGTGCAGGTTTGCCATTTCCCCCAAAAATAAATTGCATTTCTTGGGCTACGAAAATAGAAACGAAACGAAACGAAAAGTTCAAAATTTACAATTTTAATTAACCAGCATTTTGGCCGCTAATTTGGATGCGAATACGTCAACTTAATCATGACGATAATCAGCCGCACAATAAGCGGCCAAAACCTACCTAGAACTTTAACTCAAAATGCATTCAAGTGTAGAAAATATATAGTTTCAACTCACGCCATGACTAGTTAGCCAAAGAGGAAAATAAAGTTAGAAGTGAGTCCATTTAGGGCCAAATCTGATACTGCTAAAGTCATGTTCGCTACTTTTATAATTTTTTACCCATGTTGACTTTACCAGTTTACCGCCAGCTGGGTGCTAAATGTTTAATTAATTGATTTTTCCCCGGCTATATTTTATTAAAACTGCGTAAACACCGCTCGCGCACATTCCAGTTTCTCGGGTTGATGGGCAAAATGAGCAGCCAATATATATATATAGGGATATATATATAGATGTTCACCCGGCAATGGGTGATTTATAAAAAATGCAAGAGCTGCCCTTCCAACCTTCCAACATGTAGAAAGGCACCAAATGAAAGATAAATATTGTTTCTGTCCAAGGTGCCGAGTGGATTGGACTTTAGGGCATTTGGCAGGAAATAAGTAGGGCAAATAAGTCAAACACATTCAAATCATTAAGGAATTTAAGGAAATTAAATTCAATCATAGAATATATTCGAGTTTAGGGTAAAAGGCTTCCCTTTCAGAAACCAATTTTCTCCGTTCTGTTGGTTTCAACTGGTTATTATCCTCATTAAATGCATATGCTGATCGGGGGCTTAATCACTCGTCGTAGAGTTGGCCGACCACCAGGAATCGCCTACGTTGCCATTTGCCCCTTTCTTGTTTCCTCATTAAACATTCGATTTGGCTTGCAAATGGTAGCTCTTCCAAGCATTTTAGCCTGCCCAGAGGTACAATCCGAAGGCTGAAAAGGAGGAAAAGGAGCTCTGGCTCCGGTAGTCGGTTGTTCAATTGGAAAATGCCGGTGAACTTATGCAGGGTTGCGGAACGACTGGCCTCCTTTGTCTGCCAGGTCACGCACAGCATTGTTCATTGGATATCCTTCGTCTCATCGTCCTGGCTCAATCCTCAATTCACACAACTCATTTATCGCACTTGTTCGAGATGCGGTGTGCTGTCCTGGCCCCTTTCAAATCACAGCAGAGAAGGCTGCCTCCAATCAACTCAAAATAATCATTAAGCCGAATATCAATTCAAAGTTTATCCTTTAAAGAAATTAAAACGAAATAAATACAAACAAAACAATTGTGGGACCGTTGAAGATAATTGTACAGCAAATAATATATATTACATGGCCAAGTCAGACGTAGCCGCAATCCTAGGGCCATGGAAAAGTTCATTGTCAGCCCGGGTGGTGGAAAACTTTCTTGCAGAAGTCTCGCAAAATATTTTTGACTGCTGCCAAAGCGCCTGCAGGTAGGCAACAATTTCGTTAATGATACACAAACACGACACGCCCATGGGAAGCCGGTCCAACCGGCCGGAGCATGAAAAAGCGCTTTACTTGATAATTATACCCGCCACTCGTAAAAAGGGGTCTACTGGTTGGTCTGAAAACGAAACAGTCACAGTAAAAACTTTCTTTGGTTGTTGTCGAAAGCAATACTTTGCTGTGACTTAAGTTTAAATATATAGGGGTACAGGCAAGGACGAAAATAAATTTTCAACCAAGGAATTAAATTCTGTATGCTTAAGGCTATTATAAAATTATTGATGCTAGTTAGTCAGCCTTTAAGACCTACCTGGAAGAAAAGTACATTATATATATTTTCCATATCTTAATTAATGTCTAACATTATCACCTAGAAGATTTAATATTGGTTAAGTTAATTAAGTCGAAATGTACAAGAGTTATATTAAATATGGAGTATTTTTTAAGGATGTTCTTGAAACTGCTCAACCCCCTTAAAGTATGCAATATATTTTTTAACATTGCAGCATTGCAGTACCGTGTATTTCATAGTCGTGATATTACTTTATTTTGGAACATAAAATCTATATTTTTCATGTCTTAATTAATGTCAAAAATTGTTATTTTCGAACTCTAAAAAAATATGGATTTTGGAGTAATTGTAAATATGAAGCTCCTTAATGTGTTTGGTATATGTTTTGTTTAATATCACACTCGTGCTATTATTTAATTTTAAAACATAATTGACAGACAGATATGCCAAATAAAACACAGAATAATAGCATAAGTAAGGTATGAGAATAAAGTTATAGGCAAAAAAATATATATATATATTTATAAACAAGCACAGTAAACACAAATAACAGCCGTTGTATTTCAACAGAAAATTAATAAATTTCACAGTTAATTGCATTCTAAACAATGTGTGTGTGTGCGCGCATCTGCTATGCGTGTTAATTACCAGAGAAAT
Source organism: Drosophila pectinifera (assembly GCA_008042775.1). Lineage (NCBI taxonomy): Eukaryota > Metazoa > Arthropoda > Insecta > Diptera > Drosophilidae > Drosophila > Drosophila pectinifera. The sequence goes on from VNKC01002696.1 coordinate 223,715, forward strand.
AATGAAAACTACAACTTTACTCAACCAACCCCTAGACTCGTGTAATTGTTTTGTTAATTCATTTACATTTACGCTCGAACAGGGTCAGGAACGTGTTAAATATTTCAGGACAATAAACTAAATTAAATACAAGGCAGCCAGGAACACAATTAGAAGACGAGCAAATTATGTGGACAAGAACAGATATTCACAATTGAACTTGGCTTTGGGGTAGATGTACTCAAGGCACTTAAATCTGACTTAGAAATTCCAATTATAAACTGGCAACTAATGGCCTATAACTCGCTATTGTTTTGGGGCAAGTTTAATTATTGAAAGACCAACTGAAATGCCTTTATAAAGCTGGAGAAATTAGTTGCAAATTAGTTGCCAACTAACAATATATTTAAATATTTTAACACACATGGGAACACCACGGGGCAGGAGGTGTAATGGCTGGCAGGGAATATTTCAAATGATTTGTCATGTCAGAGTGCAAACACTTCCGGCCGTAATGGTTACACAATAGCGCCGGAGGGGGTTCACCGGAAATGTCATGCAACAATTTTCCGCCACTATGGGAAAAGTTGCTGTCGCCGCTGCTTTCGCTTGTCTAAATGGGAGCAAGTTGCGCATTTGCCTTTTAATATTTATTGGGTAGCAGGTGCACACAGCCCCAGGACCCAGGACCCAGAACCCAGAACCCAGAACCAGAGCCAGAATCATCACCTGCATGCAGTCACTTGCCGAACGAACACTCGTTGTTTGTTTTTGAAGACCATGCAGTAAATATTTCAATTGGCGAAACATTTATGCAGAACAGATAGTCAGAACGAGGGAAGCATGAACTCTGACCTCTCTACCTGGAGGCCAACAAAGCCACTACAGATTCGTTTAACCATAACAGGAGTTGTATGATTCAGCATTGTGCTTTTCATTTGAAATGGATCCTTAATGGCTATTAGGTTTAATTAGAACACTATTAATTAGTTAACGAAGAACTAACTGTGTTCTTTATATCATTTCAACCTGGTTTTAACATACAGTTCTTCCATTTTTTATTTGAAATGGATCCTTAATGGCTACTAGGTTTAATTAGAACACTATTAATTAGTTAACGAAGAAATAACTATGTAATCCATATAATTCCAACCTGGTTTAAGCATACAGTTCTTCAATTTTTCATTTGAATTGGATCCTTAATGACTATTTTGTTTAATTAAAACACTATTAATTAGTTAACGAAGATATAACTATGTTCTCCATATAATTCCAACCTGGTTTTAGCATAAGTTCTTCAATTTTTCATTTGAAATAAATCCTTAATGGCTATTAGGTTTAATTAGAACACTATAAGTTAGTTAACGAAGAAATAACTGTGTTTTTTATATAATTATCACCTGGTTTCAGCATACAGTTCTTCAATATTTCATTTGAAATGAATCCTTAATGACTATTGGGTTTAATTAGAACACTATTAATTAGTTAACGAAAATATAGCTATATTCTCCATATAATTCCAACCTGATTTTGTCCAATTTTTCATTTGAAATGGATCCTTAATGACTATTGGGTTTAATTAGAACACTATTAATTAGTTAACGAAGATATAACTATATTCTACATATAATTCCCACCTGGTTCTTCAATTTGTTACTAAGCTTAATTGAATAAGTAGTTCCCATCGCCCACCTGTTTTCCAAGAGAATTTACATAATTTACTTAAAGAATACCCTCTTCTATAACCCCTTTGTAGGAGGCCTGCCAGAACTACATTCGCATCATGGTGGTGCCATCGCCGGGCCGCCTCTTCGTGTGCGGCACCAACTCCTTCCGGCCCATGTGCAACACGTACCTCATCAGCGAGAGCAACTACACCCTGGAGGCCACCAAGAATGGCCAGGCTGTGTGCCCCTACGATCCCCGCCACAACTCCACCTCAGTGCTGGCTGGTAAGTACCCAATTTATGCAGTTATTAAATTCTGATAGTCAAAACCTACCCTCAGAAAAGATCCATAAAAAAGTGCAGTGTCGCCAAAAAGTATTCATGGCACTTAACGAACTGAGCTCCTCCTGGAAGCAGGTCATATTTTTTTATGCAGCTTTGCAGATCTCAAAAAACTGATACCTGCTTAGCAGTTTTATTTTATATGCAATTCCACTTGCAAAGGCATAAGTGGGGCTTAATGGGTTAAATGTAGTATTGAATTTGAAGTGATTTTTGGCCATATGAGTGATAAATTAAAAAAGCAACCCATGAGTGGTATTTAAATAACAGAAACTACTTCAAATTAAAGCCCTGAAGCAAAGAAAAGTTGCAAAAAAATTGGTTCCCGACCGAGTTTTTCTAGTGAACTTTTTACACATTCACAAGCACCCATTTGCTTCTGTTGTGTGTCCCTTTCATATGTATTCCTTGTTTTGTTATGCGGTCCGAATAATTTATTGTGGACGACCATTTTGTATGCGAATTGTCCATTTTGCTCTGCCTGTTATCGCCATTTGCAATACGAGAGAAAAATGCAAGGAATTCAGTCCGAGCGGGCTCTGTGCAAATGTGACTGTGTGAGGGGCGAAGGACTCATCGCATTGCCTTCCTGCCATGTAAATCGGCTGAAAATTGTCATTTATCATGCAATACCTCTCTTACGTGGGCACTCCAGCCCTACCACTACCTATTTATATTTTTTCACTTTTGACTTCATGAACGAGGAGGCCGCATGATATATTTTTAGTATTATTACTCGGCTGCGCCGTCTGCCAGCCTGAATATTATGTGAGAAATGTATTTCTCACGGCCTGGGCTACCATAACTGATAAAAGATTTCGAAATTCCTTATATGTGTGATCGAGATATGATTGAAATTTATTACCCCAAGCCCAGGTGTGTTAACTGACCTGATTCAGGCACTGACTATAGAAGTTATACACTTTTACTAAGAAATATTTAAAGAATCATAACCTTTCCATCGTTATTTCCCCGGAATAGTTTGCCTACTGCCTCATAATTTATTCCCTCTTAGATCCTGCTTTTAAAATAAGTAGGAGTCAGGACCTTCTAAGGTCTGTGGAACTAAATTTGAAGAGCGGCACTCCATGTTCCAGTATTTTAGGAAACTTCCTGCCACCAGAAGCTCAGCCAATAAACAAGCGCATTTGCTGGCTGCATCCTGCGGGCAATATCTTGGTCCTCTCACCTCTTCCTCTCCTCCCCCACTCACTCCAGCCGGTGAAAAGTGGCCAGCAAAGTCATAGTTTTGATAATATTTCCACTTGGCACCCATAAATCGACATTCTTTGCCGCCATGTTGTGAAGTTTTCGCGATGTGATTTGTTTGCATTTCATTGTCTGCAGCCACCGAAAACTTTGCCAGGCGTGCACACAGGACGACGACTACAGCGAGTGTTTGGGTGTGTGTGTGTGTGAGTGTGAAAGAGCGGCGAATAGATATAATATCGATAAACGTTTATAACTAACTTGAGAGCGTGTGTGTGTGCGCGCCCGTGTGGCTCCATCCGTGTGAGAGGTTTCCAAGTGTTGCCACCAACTTCCGCCGGATGCAGCTGTGTGGGGTCTTATGTGTGAGTGTGTGCTTTATGGGTGTGTTTGTGTGTGTGTTGGCAGCTCTCCCACTTTCCGTGATCCCCGAACCCCCCACCTATGTGGGTCATAAGAGTTTATCATCAACAAGCTGCCACATCCTGGCCAAAAAAGAACCAGCCAAACCTGAAGCTGTTGTCAGCCGCCATTTTCTTTATTGCTTGCAGCCATTTATGTACCCCTCACATTTTACGCCTCAAGGGTATATCGGTTTTGCGTAGGACTAAAAAAAAAATGGATAAACTAATATTCGGAGGAGTTGCAGAAATCACTAGGGTTTTGAAATCACTTAAAAAGTGTGCAAAATTATGCTAGATAACGCGGGGGAAAGAATTTTCACGAATTTTGGTACCTCTTACATATTACTGTATGCTTTTAGACATATTTTCAAGGGGTTTCAAAACCCTAGTGATTTCTGTAGCACCTGTGAATATTCGCTTATAGATATTCCCGATAGTTTTTTGCATTCTTATGCTGTTGAAAATTGTCCGATATTATCGATAATATTGTATGAACTCTCTATCGATAGTCTGATTTATAAATAAATCAATTTAAATCAAAGACTTGTTTTCTCGACACTTAGTTTTATATCTAAAAAAGAAACAGTGAATTTATATTATATATCTTTATATTAATAGGTTTTGAAACCAAACCCTCTATGGAATAATCTCACATATAAGTAGTCATAATTTATTTATCCCCTTACGAGGTATACAACTGTCCAAACCCACGACGTCCTTTGCATATTTTTTCCAGGCTTCCCTGGTCCCTCTACTTTGTTCTTATTCCACTTTGATTTCCCTTCATGGTGCTAATATTAAATCGACATTTTTACATACGCCGCCCCGCGACGACGACCCACCGGCGTCTTTAGTCATTTGCTGGCTGTCAGTTTTGCCGGCGCTCGCCTTGCCAGGATTTAAGGATATTCTGGCCGGAGTTCGGGGCCATGGTTAGCCCGGGCCATGTTGTTTAGATTACAAATTGCCCCGGACAGAGGCGTCGCATAAAAACCCGAATCCCCTCCACTAAACAACAACAATGGGACGGAGGGAGTCTAGGAAAGTTTTGGCCGAAAAAAAAGTCGCCGAAAAAACCAGAACAAGCAGAAAAATGTTATCAATTCAGTTTTTATTCGTGACAGGGCGTTGATGCCGTGGGTTGACGTGGGCGTGGTCGGTAACTGGCACAAAAGTTTCCTCCCGCACTCTCCCTTATCCCCTCATCCGATATCGGCGATCCTAGCCCAGTTTTTCTAACGCTTTGCGCAAAAAGTTCGTGGACAACATTTTTGTGCCAATTTCGTTGTAAAAATATTGTTGTAACCATGATGAAGTTTTCAATTGCTTTTTCCACCAATATACGACATCAGGCCAACTCAACTCCACTCTGCCTCAATATGGCGGAGGGCGGAAGGCGGAAGGCGGAAGGAATCTATTTTCGTTCGATTTAAAAAGTGCATGTGAAATAAATTTCTATTGCTGACAGTGTCAAACCATTGAGATCAGCCCAGAGAAGCAAACTTTTGCAATAAAAAATTAAGCACGCCAATGGAGAGGAAGGAACAAAAAATAATAGAAAAACCCCCGGTGATGGAAACACGTATTAGCCGGATTTTTCGTTTAATTTGTTAAATGTTTTCATTGGGAATTAAGGTTTGAGGGGTAAGGAATATGCTGGCATGGTCCCAATGGATGGTTGAAGAAATTTACGAAAAGTTTGGCTCACCTAATGTTCTTTTTAATTAAGGAAACTTGTAGAAATCAACATAAGAATCTTATTAAAAAAATACTTAAAAGTACAAGAAGCTGTTCTGATTATCTTGAGATTTATCTATGGTAAATACCATTAACCTTTGACCAAGTGTCAAAGGGTTTTCGATGGCTTCTAAATTATTCAGTTATTGATCCCTTAAGGCTTCTCCAAAATCTTCCCTCAACACCCTCAATATATTACAAGACATTATTGTGTTAACCGAGTTTTTAATTAAGGAAACTTGTAGAAATCAACATAAGAATCTTATTTAAAAAAATACTTAAAAATACAAGAAGCTGTCCCGATTCTCTTGAGATTTATCTATGGTAAATACCATTAACCTTTGACCAAGTGTCAAAGGGTTTTCGATGGCTTCTAAATTATTCAGTTATTGATCCCTTAAGGCTTCTCCAAAATCTTCCCTCAACACCCTCAATATATTACAAGACATTATTGTGTTAACCGAGTTTTTAATTAAGGAAACTTGTAGAAATCAACATAAGAATCTTATTTAAAAAAATACTTAAAAATACAAGAAGCTGTCCCGATTCTCTTGAGATTTATCTATGGTAAATACCATTAACCTTTGACCAAGTGTCAAAGGGTTTTCGATGGTTTCTAAATTATTCAGTTATTGATCCCTTAAGCCTTCTCCAAAATCTTCCCTCAACACCCCCAATATATTACAAGACATTATTGTGTTAACCGAGTTTTTAATTAAGGAAACTTGTAGAAATTAACATAAGAATCTTATTAAAAAAATACTTAAAAGTACAAGAAGCTGTTCTGATTCTCTTGAGATTTATCTATGATAAATACCATTAACCTTTGACCAAGTGTCAAAGGGTTTTCGATGGCTTCTAAATTATTCAGTTATTGATCCCTTAAGGCTTCTCCAAAATCTTCCCTCAACACCCCCAATATATTACAAGACATTATTGTGTTAACCGAGGCCCCGTTTTTGGAAGATTCGTGGCTTTGAATATTAAACTAAGGGCCACGTAGACTTTAGACCTTGTGGCACTTGAAAATATGGCTTAAATGTCTTACCAATTCGCACACGCCTCAGGAAACAATGCGAGGAATAGTAATAAATAATTTATAACTGCGCATTTGCCACATTAATCACGAGCCAACGCTGCTGCTGGCGGCGATGGCGGCGGCAGCGGCGGCGGAGGAGTGGTGGAGCGGTGGAGGACTGAAGGAAAAAAGCCGAAAATGGCCAACAGCGGCCAAATCCCTTGCCGGCAAAGTTTGTCCCGCTCCCAAAGGCCGACGCATATTAATTTCGGCACACTCAGGCCCCGGCACCCGCGAGGAACCCCTCCGTTTTCCTTCGAATTTCCCCCTTCACACGACCGACCGTAAATTCTCAGGCACAGCGAAGCGTACAAATTGCCATCACTTGCGTTCAATTTTAGACTTTTCCAAGCAAATGCACAAACGCGATTAAAATGCTGACGAATGGCGGGAGCAAGGGGAGCGAGTGGGGGTACGGGAACACAGGGGTCGGACATTGGCGCCAGCGCGAAAATGTCAAGGACTCGGCAGGACATCGCAGCGCGTAGACTGTGAGCCAGGAACACGGCTGAAAAACAGGTCCAAGCTGCATTTGCATATCCGCACAGACCGCTTCAATTTCACACCGTGTTGGCATTTTCATCCTTTACGAATCCTGCATATCACCATCCATCCCCTCGCTGTGTTTCGTTGAATTTTTCGGGGACTTTCATCGGCATTTAAAGTTTTTCTACTGAAGAAGATATAGGGCTTTGTTTAGTATTCATGCCGCATTTAATTTAGGCTTTTTAACAACCAATTAAAGTGTTTTGTTTAACCAAACAAATATATTTGTTCCTTTTAAAGTGGTTAGTGCGGTCTGGGCACGGCTTTTTAAATGTAGTTATTATAAAACAAAAATAGGTGTTCCATGGTGACTCTACAAGTAATGAAGCTCTTATAAAACCTATTTGTTAAGAAACCATATTTAAAAGGTTGTTAGATTAAAAATATGATATGTAGTCTTTATATATATATGCTTGTATGTCATTTAGGGATGTCTAAACTTAATTATATTAGTTGAAAAAATCTCGGAATTTAGATTATCTTGTGTGGGTCTCGATCGAGATCCTGATCTTATAAAACCTATTGGTATAAAAACTCTTCTTAAAAGGTTGTTAGATTAAAATACATACAGTTTACATATATATGTCTAAATTTGATTATTAGAGCTAAAAATAGCTGTGAATTTAGATTATCTTGGGTGGGTTTCGCTTAACATCCTCGATAGTATAGTGGTTAGTATCCCCGCCTGTCACGCGGGAGACCGGGGTTCAATTCCCCGTCGGGGAGATTAAGAAGGATTTTTTTGTCCATCTATTAAATAACCAGGAACCAAATTATTAATTATTTTTGTTTGGGTTACAGACAAAAATGTAATTAACAGTACCCAGCAATAAATAAATAATAAATAATAATAAATAAAGTTCAAATATTCTAGACGTTTTCCTTACTTAATCTTTTTACTTGTTTGTTGCTTTATATAAATAATAGTATAATATAATATAATATAATAGTAATATAATAGTAAATATTTTACAAAATTCATAATGCAGGCAAAATGCTTAAACATAATGTAGGCTACAAAATGTTTAAAAAAGAATATCCATCTCCCCGACGGGGAATTGAACCCCGGTCTCCCGCGTGACAGGCGGGGATACTAACCACTATACTATCGAGGACATGGCGTCCAGTGTATCAAATTGATGTCTTGCCATACCGATTAGGATCGCTCTCTGCTGGCCTAATTTATTTATTTAATAATTAAGGGCCACTTTTTCGCGTCATTTGTTGCTATGGCNGCCACTTTTTCGCGTCATTTGTTGCTATGGCTGCCTCCGCACGGGTCGTTTGACCGTGTCCTAGCTCGTTAAAAAGCGAGGGAGAGCTAATTTATTTTAGCCAACTTAAATTGGCTTAGGCGAATGACCAGAAGAAAACAAATGGCGCGTTATCTGAAAACCAAAGCCCGCTGAAAGGATGGCCCTGGTCACAGTGCGGGTGCAATGCAAAATGAGAACAACAGCAGCAACTACGGTGCGGCCGAGAAAAAAAAATAACAACTGTCAGTTTCATTAAAACAATGAAATCTACTAAGAGCCAAAAGTTTAAATGAGCGTCTAACAACTGCAAAGGATAAAAGGACACCAGCACCATACAGACACACACATCTAGAAGGGCCCTCGGAAAGCTCGTGAAAAAAGCGAGCCAAAAGCGTCTGCAGTAAAATATGTACTCGAAAACAAAGTCCAAACAATAAACCAAATGGCGAAAAGCAGAAAAAGCAAAACATTTAAGAAAAAAAAAACTAAATAAAGGGACCAAAAACAAGCACAGCTTGTGACCCTTTTTAGCAAAGAGCTGGCTTTCTTTGCCCATTCTTTACTTAAGATATAAACAGAAAAAAAACATTACAAGAAACAATTAGCTGCTGAAAATGGGGGCAGCAGGACATCTTTTCGCTTCTAAGTTCAGCTGATCCCTGAAATATGGGAGAAGTTTAAGTGACAAGCCGTTGGCTGTCTTCGTAAGGTGCAGGACCCTTGAGGCGACGTCTGTAATTAAAAGCAGTCCTTTAATTATAGACATTGCTTTCAAGTATAAAATAACTTTCAAGTCAAATAATTAGAACTCATTACGGAGGTTGCTTAAAAAGGAAAACATGTTTAAGTGCCTTAGGTTCTAAATTAAAATGGATATTATATTTGAGCTACTGCAGCTCTTATATATAATAATATATATTATTATAATAATATCAAATAATTAGAACTGATTATGGAGGTTGCTTAAAAGGAAAACTTGTTTAAGTGCCTTAGGTTCTAAATTAAAATGGATATTATATTTGAGCTACTGCAGCCCTTATATATAATAATATATATTATTAAAATAATATCAAATAAATAGAACTCATTACGGAGGTTGCTTAAAAAGGAAAATTTTTAAGTGTCTTAGGTAATAAATTAAAATGGATATTATATTTGAGCTACTACAACTCTTATATGTAATAATATATATTATTATTCTAATAAAATAATTAGAACTCATTATGCAGGTTGCCTAAAAAGGAAACATATTTAAGTTCCTTAGGTTCTAAATTAAAATGCATATTATATTTGAGCTACTGCAGCTCTGGTATATAATATATTAATTATAGCAAGCCTGTATATTTTTTTATGTAAAACCATTAGGTTTTCTCTCTCTCTGACATATTAGTAATGACGCTCTTTGTGGACAGTCTTTCTATCCGTCTGTTATCGCTTTTTACCTTTCCATTTCTCTCTTCCTTCCCTTTAAACATTTTTTGTGGTGGCTCCTGTTAATCTAACTTCCTTTCTGAATTGCCAATTAGACAGGAAACTCTCTCATATGCTGGAATTCTTGTCAGCCTCTGAGTTCTACACTAATTAAGGTACCGTCTTTCAGTAAGAATATTAGATTAATAACAAGATTGTACCTTTTACGGAAAATCCTACCAACAAGAGTTTAAACTTCAGGATGAATTTGCAGCTGAATTTGGAAGGCTTATCCTGTTGTTTTTCAGGAAAAAATAAATCAAGTACATGTAGCTCTACTTATCTGGCACTTCCCATAAAGTTTTAGAATGTAATTCAGTTATTTTACTTAAAATCTGTTTCAAAAATTACTCAAGCAAGCCAAGGAAAAATATTTCCCCATTGTGAGTGCATCTTTAGCTCTTTCAGTTGCCAGTTCGCTGAATCCGCTGCCAAATCTGTGTGAGCCATTTAACCGCAGAAACATACATTAAGAACGCTCCAAGATGGAATCCACCGAGCAAAAGAAGGCTATTGGCAAGCTTGAGCTTGGAAACATTGGCCCCAGGCCATTACTTGAATATCCATTTGGGGGGCAAGACAGGAAGCAACATTAGCTTTTAATTCGATCGTTTCCAGGCGCGCAGTGCCAGATTTGCAGAGGCAGATGCATCTGGAGATGCAAATCTCTGGCTAAAGTGGCAAGAGTGGCAGGCTGCGGGGCAGGCGGGAGCTGATAATTGTGGTGCGCCAATAATAAGAGAATTAAGCTAATTGCCAAATTTTCGAAAAATCCCCCGAAAAAGCCAACAGAAATAGGAAGCTCCAAAGCTGGCAGAACAAAGATGGCCAAAAAGAATAATAAAAGTGGAGCAAACGAAATGGGAATCTGCTCTGCAAGGGGCCGCGCACATGTTTCCCAAAACTTTTCTTCAATTTCCCCCAAAATAGCACCCACTGCAGCACTTTTCCGACCAACGTCTGCATTTCCATCGCAGAACTACAAGTGAAATGTAATTAGAGCCAAAAATTGATAACACAGAAAAATGGCAAAAAGAAAATTGTCTGCTCACTGGGCCCTCAGCCAGCCAGTGTAATTAAGGCCTTGACTCAAAAGATATTGTAGCTGCACGTCGAGGTCAGGCTTAAGACGGGCTTCCATGCCTCGTTGAAAGTAGGTCAGCAGCCGGATTCCGTAATTATCTTAATTGATAGGTAACACACGCTCTTCAAGAAGCAGATTGCAAGTCGGACAAATGTATATAAGTAACTGGAGAATAAATTAGTAAAGTTATTAATGAAATATTAAATTAAAATATAAATGAAAGACTCTATACTCTAAACTATAAGTAAAGGAGTTTCTTTTTTATTTTCAAATAATATAATATAATAATATAATAATATTATATAAATATTATATAGAAAATTATATATAAAATAAATTAGAAAATTAAATCGGGATATATTAAGCCAAAATCTGAAATCTCTATATATATAGGTGTTTATTTTTATTATATATAAATTATATAATATTTTCTTAGTAATGCTAGTACTTATTATTACTTTAATTTAGTGGTGGCCATATTAGAATTTCATTTGTAGGTATACAACAAAGTGGCTAGATATGAGAAAATATATCTTAAATGTTGTAGAATATTGCACAGGAAACAGCTATAACTAAGAGACTAGCTAATTAACTCTAAAAAAGACTCTTTAATGTGGTTGAATATAGCTGTGACTGAAGAACAAACTATTTCACTCTAAAAAATACTCTTAAATGTTTGTAATATTGCATAAATAATAGCTTTGAATAAAAGACTAGCTATTTAACTCTAAAAAATTCTATATTTAGCCACAAAATTATAATTTGACTGCACTGGTGCGTTGCTTACTGTCTGTGCATACTGTGCGTGAGACGGTGAAGTCCGGGCAGAGAAATTTGCTGATACGCGAGTCAGAGACTTAAACACTAGAACATAGAATATAATTTCATTTTAAAGGCACTTTATTATGAGTTTATAAGTGGATAAAGGCAATGTTGATATTAACGTTGTTATAGAAAAACAGACCTAATCCTACTTTGGGAAATTACTTCCTACTTAAATTCCATAACTACTTACAATTGTTTTGCCAAAGATAAGACCCCCAACCTGCACGAACACTGTTCCCAAACTTAGCACTTTGCTGGTCATTTCCATCAAATTAAGCAATTTACCGGATTGCAAACTCAGCTGACAATTGCCCTCCGGAATGGCTGTGCTGGAATACATTGAAGTGCATAATGAAAGCGTACACGGAGCGTAATTACTCCTAAGCGCGCTATTTAACTAAGGGCCTTACACTCGACTCACGCAGGCATGAATTCAAGGCATTAAGTAGGGGCCAAAAAACAATGTTTACGCCTAGACCCTGAAAAAAAAGAAGGAAATTACACACACCACACCACAGCACACACACACAGTCTCGGCAGCTGGGTTCCGTGTACGTGTTAGATATGAAATATTTAAAACACAACGTTTCGGTAATAAAGCTCGGCCCAGTCTCCGCCTCATGCCCCCTGGTGCCCTCGTTATTACAGCCCTTGTCCCTCCTCGGTCCGTTCTGTCATTGAAAATGAGTGTAATTTATGTATTAGCATGTGCCAGAGTGTGTGTAACCGTGTGTGTGTGTGTGAGTGTGTGTGCCAGCCGCATAATAAAACATGCAAAAATATGCAAATTGCCGCAGTCAACGCGATGAACTTTCATTACGCCTTGTTCTCGTCACTCTAAAGACCATTTTCCGTTTCCCCTCCCTTCTTTCGGCCTGCAGGCAGCTAGAGAAAATCGATTAAACCGCTTAAAGAGTTTATCGAACTTTAGGCCATAGTCGGAGAAATCGCTCAAAAGACCCTCCAAGTCTTTGTGTGAGGAGCTAGCAGAGAGGTCCTGCGAAGCAAAAGGAGCACAAAATAGACACGGACTATGTGCATAATTTTTGCACGCTAGATTGTCATTTAAAATGAGTTAAGCCCCGGCTGCAATTGCTGCAATGCGGAAAAGTTGCCTCAGAGCCACGGCCTGAGTTGGATTTGGCAGTCTAAGTCCTGAGTAGTCCTGCCGCGACGTGGGTCGTCGTCGTCGTCGTCAGGTAACCGGCGTTATAATGAGCAAACAATAAAAGCAAACGTCCCTGAACGAAACAATGATGGCGAACAGAAAAGGATGGCAGTACACACACACACACAAACAAAAACCAATTAGATGCAACGACGACGAGGACGAGGACGACGAAGGCCAAAAGTGCCAGCGCAACTTTTCGTGTCCTGTCGATGTTACGACAGGTCCATCCACGCCGGGTCGATGGGTCGACTGCTGGGGGCAGATCCCTGTGCACCTTGTTAGCGAAAGCCAAAGAAAGCACCGCCAGAGTCAAGGCAAACAAACAACAATAAAAAACAAGCTACTGCCAAATAAAACTAAAACAATGACAGCTTTCGGTCGCCATGCTAATTGCATTCTCATTGTTAATTACTTGCATTTGAGCAACAACTGTCAATGGGAGCTTTAAATATCAGCAGTTTAGTTAAGGGTTTACCCAAACATGCCTCTGTTTATGTTAAAGGTTTTTATTATATATTATTATAACTATTTCAGGAGGGAGCCTCTACTTACTTTATAGTAACTAATACTGCGTGGTTGCTAACAGTTTGCAGCTAGACCCCTTTGGGAATTCTCTTATATATATTACATATTAATCTTTATATCTGTTATACATGGGCATGCTGAAATTGCCTTTGTGTGAGTAAGAGCTATAACAAGTGATTCGAAAATTAGCAAATAAAATAAGTAATACAGCATAATAAACAACATAACTAAACTAATAGCTATTTAACCCTGAAATGCTAGATTTAGCCATAAAACTACTATGAAACAGCACTGGTGCCTTACTTACGTTCTGTGCGTATGAAGCCAGAGGCTGGGCAGAGGAAGTGCCTTTGGGTTTGCTCAACTTCTTGGCTTAGATGGATATATATTTCACATTTATTGCCACAATCTAACCCATAATCAACGTCGCAGCCTTCTCGGATTTTGTTTAAGTTTTAATATGGCTTCGGCAGACGGATTTTCAATTTTCAATTATAAAGGTATTTGATGTAGGGCTCCGCCCTTCTCCTTGACTCTTCTCCTTGACTCTTGGGACATTGTTTTTATTGGCCGTTAGCCTCACCTGTGCCCCCCAGGCCTGCCCGTCTGTTACAACGTTAACCTCCTTCCGTTTCCCTAATTCCGGGGGATTTTTCGGTACTTCCCCCCAAAGGCGAGCCGCTTTCACTTTTCACTCACCGCGTGACTTTTACAGCCTCTTAATTTAAGCACCCGTCCGCTGGAGTGCTGAGAGGAACCTTGTGTTCCGCGGCGGGGGGTTGGTTTTTTGGGGAAAATTAATTTGTTGCAGACGACGCTTTTAATGTGGCTTTTTGTTGAATTAATGTAGCAGTCGCTAGTAGCTCGTCCCGGCTCTCATTTCCCGTCACACGTTCTCGTCACGTAATTCGCATTTTCCATTCCGCTTTTTTGGTGGGGCTGCCGTAACGCCACGCCCACGTGCCAGCACTGTAAATTTGATAGATTACACGGGGGGCTGGCGTCCGTAGGCCAGCCCCAAAACAACACGACCAAAAATCACAAAATGCGCTCAGCTTGGCAAGGCCATCAGCATGAAATTCTATTGAAATTGCGCCCCCTCCCCGATCCCCGTGGTGCCCTCGCAAAATCCCATAAACATGCAATTTTCGACTATGGTTTTGCATAAATCAAAGCCATGATGATAACGCCGCACTGTGACCTAAAAATAACACTTCGGAAGTTGACTTTTCTATCATTTGGGAATCGATTTTTAGGTATTGAATGTTTTCACTAGCATGTTTGGTGTTTTTCTTATTTTTCAAATTAGTTTGTCTAAGTTTTTGATTACATCTCTGTTTCATATTGCTGACAACCCTCAAGGAAGTGTTGATATATCACAATTAGGTATCGGTTTTTATTTATTTACAGGGTTTACTTTCTTCCCGTTTAGAGTTCCCAAATTTCTGGTCTTTTTAGCCAGTTAATAAATGCTTTTTACAGAGATTTCTCGGGGTTTATCGTCTTTGTTCAAATATAATTTTCTCCTTCTGCCCTGCTGAGACTACATAATATTTATTATTAATAATATTTAAGGCAGACATACCTCTCATTTCTCTCAGCAAAAACCTGGCTGGCTGGGACTCTACTAATATATTTATCTGGGTTATTGATATTTGTTATTATATATTATTATTAATATATATGGGAGACATACCTCTCATTTCCCTAAGCCTAAACCTGGCAGGCTGCGATTCTACTAATATTTTTATCTGAGGACCTAAATTTTCCACCGAACCATTGCTGTTATTAATATTTAAGCCAGACATACCTCTCATTTTCCTCAGCAAAAACCTGGCTGGCTGCGATTCTACTAATATATTTATCTGGGCTATTATTATTTGTTATTATATATTTTTATTAATATTTAGGGGAGACATACCTCTCATTTCTCAGCAAAAAGCTGGCTGCGATTCTACTAAGATATTTATCTGCGTTATTATTATTTGTTATTATATATTATTATTAATATTTAGGAGAGACGTACCTCTCATTTCCCTCAGCAATAACCTGTCTGTCTGCGATTCTACTAATATATTTATCTGGGAACCTAAATCTTCCACCTAACCATTAATGTTATTAATATTTAAACCAGTCATATCTCTCATTCCCCTCAGCAATAACCTGGCTGTCTGCGATTCTACTAATATATTTATCTGAGGACCTAAACCTTCCATTAGACCATAGATTTTATTAATATTTTAGCCAGACATATCCTCATTTCCCTCAGCAATAACCTGGCTGTCTGCGATTCTACTAATATATTTATCTGGGGACCTAAATCTTTCATCGAACCATTGATGATTGCATTGCGTGGAACTCAGCGGAGTTGAATGGATTTGGAGAAGTGCTGGCAGTTCGATGCCGACAGTAAAGCCATTTCCGGCCAGACAATAAACGGGGCTTGGCATTTCCTATTCTGTTGTTCTGCTTTTCCATATTTCTTTGCCTGGTCGCCGGCCTGCCTTTATGTTTCATGGCGCTGGAGCTTGACAAGGACAAAGAAAAACGCCGAAGCGCCTGTGACAGGCGCGAGCCAATCCGATGCACAAACAGAAATCAGGACAACAAAATAAAAACAAGAAAATCTCATTTATCTTCTCAATGTGGCCGCAGGCGCATTCAATGCCATCCGAGAAGGCATGTCAAAAGTTTCCCCTCAATGCCAAGCCCCGCCTGCCCCTCCTGCCCCCCCCTGCGGTGTTGTTGTCGTTTAGCTTAATGGAATTTGGCGCTAACATTTATCCAGACAACAGGGCGTATGTGTGTCGACTGACTTGTGCGCCGAGACAAGACGTAGCAATTGATAAATACTTTATAATATTCCCAATGTATTTTCCTTTTTTGTTTGCCGGACACTTTAATGCATAATAAGTACAAGCTGGGAATTTTGTAAAGGAAATTGGATCGATATCTGCTTTGTGGCAGGTAATAGATTGTGGCACATAATTGACGTTTATCTGTGACATTGTTTGGTGAGATAAAGTCACATTTAAGTAATGTGTCTCATGTTTTTCTCACCTCCCGCAAAGTTATTCAATTTTATTTGCTAATTTATAACAAGGCATTTTGAAGCTGCACAGCTTGACATATTTTCCCTTTACTCTATATTTAATCAACCTGTATCAACTGTATGTAATTTAATTGAATTGAATTTACTTCCCTCTTTGCAGACAATGAACTGTACTCCGGCACCGTGGCGGACTTCAGCGGCAGCGATCCGATTATATACAGGGAGCCCCTGCAGACCGAGCAGTACGACAGTCTGAGTCTCAACGGTAAGTTGTAGCCGCGGCCGGCGATTGTAGCCACTTGTGGTAATTGAAAACGTCAAGGATCCTGTCAGGATAGCGCTTCGGCTTTATTAGCGCAATGCGGCTAGGGTTTCCCACTCTTACCGGCTGCATCTGGGCTGCACTGCTGTCCTGTCCCGATGTCCTGTCGAATGTCAGTTAGCGATTGCGTGCGACTGCCTTTTGCATATTTCAAGGGTCGCGGGGCCAGCTGACGTTGCCATGTACAAGCTTCCATTAACTGAATCTGAATCCGAATAGACGTGGCACGTGCTACTGTCACTTGCCACCGAGGAAGATGTGCGATTGGGGACACCCCCGAGCGTCCAGACGGACTACATAAATAATATTGAATGGCCGAAGGGGGCTGCAACACAAACTATGACTCATGGTGTCCTGTCAAGGTGCTCTGAAGGCAAGAGAAGCTGGTAAATTCACAAGTTGAATGGTGTTTATATAAAAATAGCTTATAATTTAGCAGGATTTGCCAAGAAAGTCAGCTACTTACTCAATCTTTATACAAAATACAGCTAAGATGTTTAACTTTTTAAGTGTTTTGGCAACTACTGACTCAATCTTCCACCTCCTAGTCTGCCCTGTTTAATGCATATCAATGAACCCATTCACATGTCCAACCATAAACTCAATATGACCCACTGATGTCGCATAAAATCCCAGTAAGGACGAAATGCGTGCATCACAATTTCATGAAAATTGCCGATACACGAAAAGGAAAAGCCATAAAAATGTTTACAATCTCAAAAACTATAAATAAATTTTGATGACTAAACTGTTTTTGCCATTTTTTTATTTTTTCCGCTTATATTTGCAGCGCCCAACTTTGTGAGCTCATTTACGCAGGGAGACTTTGTCTATTTCTTCTTTCGCGAGACCGCTGTGGAGTTTATCAACTGTGGCAAGGTGAGTAAAGAAAAAACTCCTTTTTCCCATCCATTTAAGGGGCCAGAATCAATGCCACAACACAGAAAATAAGCAGAAATACAAGTACATGCCAAGTAACTGCTGATGTTTCGCATTTGTCATCGGTCTCTGCGCCCTGTCTGGGGACAGCTCCTTGCCTCCGGGAAGAGCTGATTTAATGTCTTATCTCTCCGTGATCCTTTCAGGCGATTTATTCGCGCGTTGCCCGCGTCTGCAAGTGGGACAAAGGTGGCCCGCATCGTTTCCGCAACCGCTGGACGTCCTTCCTCAAGTCCCGCCTTAACTGTTCCATTCCGGGCGATTATCCCTTCTACTTTAACGAAATCCGTAAGTTCTCCAGCTTAAATAGCAGTTTTAGCTGCCTCCTATTTTATTTTATTTAATTATATTCTTATTTTTACTGTCAGAGTCGGCTAGCAACCTGGTGGAGGGACAGTATGGCTCGATGAGCTCAAAGCTGATCTACGGAGTCTTCAACACGCCGACCAACTCCATTCCGGGCTCGGCGGTTTGTGCATTTGCCCTACAGGTGAGTCCGACTGCCATTATTTCTCCAAATGGAAAATTAAATTCGTTGCCTTTGGTTCGCAGGACATTGCCGATACGTTCGAGGGCCAGTTCAAGGAGCAGAGCGGCATCAACTCCAACTGGCTGCCAGTAAACAATGCCAAGGTGAGTCCTTCCCGCATAAGCATTAATCCCAACCCTAAACTGGCTTGAGACCGCACTTGAGCGCAGCTGTTGCCCAGAAAATTTATGACTTATAGCCGCCGCCACCGCCGCCGCTGCCGTGCCATAAAAATGGAGAGCGGTGGGGAAATGTACTCTCCGTTTGGCACAAAATTTGCATTTGCATCTCGACTGCCATTGCCAATTTCCCACAGATGACTGCACATGTCGCCATCGATTTGTGGCCTGGCTTTATTTGCCATAAGTTTGGGTATTTTGGGGAGCCCAAAGCTTCTCCCAACGAGGATTGCATATAATTTTGTTGATATACTTAGTACATATGTAGTTTATAATTGGCACTGCCTTCCTGATAGTAATTTATACTTTCTCTCTTGTGACATCCCCTCAATAGGTGCCCGATCCGCGTCCTGGTTCCTGTCACAACGATTCGAGGACGCTTCCGGATCCCACACTAAACTTCATCAAAACGCATTCGCTAATGGACGAGAATGTGCCGGCATTTTTCAGTCAACCGATTTTGGTCCGGACGAGCACCATGTGAGTAACTGCTTTCCAGCATATTTTGTTGCCTCGTCACTTCCGTTTCCGGTGGCAGAGAGAGAGAGTCAAATATACATCTGTAGGGAACTAGGTTTAGGGGTTCTATTTTTGAGAGAATTTATTTTCGGGAGACCAAAACGTGACTCTTAACTTTGTTAGCTTAGCCAAACTATTCATTAAATTTTTTGTGTATAAGTTTCCTTTTTTATCTTTCTGTTTGCTTTTTAAATAAGAAGCCATTAAGGAGTATATTTCTCTTGATCATTTAATATATTTTAACCGTTGCTTTCATCGCCAAGCAGCTGCTGTCCTTAATATTTTTCAACTAGGAAAGTTAATGCTGTCAAGAATTGACCATCATATATTGGCTCATTCCCCCCATGCAGCAGCATCTGTTTCAGTTTATGGAAATCTCCTCTAAAGGTGTTAGTCAGCGCAAATAACCGTAAAGCAGAGCATCCTGAATGGCAAGTGGGGGGAGGAAATAGCAGTGACTGTTACCATAAATTATTTGCCAGCGATTTCACCCAACCCCTCGTCGGCCTGAGGGAAAATTTAAAAATTCAATTTGGCAACTTTTCCATGTAATTGAGCCACAATTACGGGGCGAACAGCTCTGAAATGTGTGCCGGCATATCGGTGAAACTTTAAAGGGGCTAAATCATAAGCGAGCTACTGAGCATCCCCCTCGACACTGAACAAGTGGCGCCGGTTGTGTACAGTGGGTTCGATGGCTACCAAAAAGTGTGGAAACCGGAAATTATATTCCTCTTGAAGGGATATTGTTTAGGGTCAACCCAACACAACAACCTCTAGTTCGAAATAACTATAAATATGGGTTTAGGTTAAACCTTTTGTTTCGGCTTTTGCCTGGAATCTTATTTAAGCTTATATGGATTTAAAATCCTAAATAAAATGCATTTTTTAATAGTTAGACAAAAATTACTTGTCTCTAAGAAACTATATGCAGAAAATAGTTCAGAACTTGTACATGGCTTATGGGTTTAGGTTAAACCTTTTGTTTTGGCTATTGCCAGGCATCTTACTTAAGCTTATATGGATTTAAAGCCCTAAATGAAATGCCTCTTTTAATAGTTAGACAAAAATTACATGTCTCTAAGAAACTATATGCAGAAAATAGTTCAGAACATGTACATATCTCCCATGGTTTTCAGCCTATAGCTTGCAATATGTGTTGGCCACATTCTGGCATTAAATTTTGATCCATTTAAATGCAAGCACGTTTATCATTGGGCCTAGCAAAGCCGCAATCCCTTTTTTCTGCCAAAAATACCGAATGCGAAGGGAGCAGGCTTTACCGCCGAGTACCTGCCTCTCCTGGCCCCACTGTGTCCTGTCCAGGTAGGAGTTGGTAATGGTGGCGCCGTTGGCAGGGCAGGGCAGCTGCCTTTTGCGATAGTTTGGAGCAAACGAAGCGAGCCAGCCAGAAGGAAATGCATGGATGCTCCGAGGAGGCAACCCGTAACGAAAATATGTATGCACAACTGAATAAATTAGAATGAAATATGGAACACGTAGCAACAACGCAGACTGCCGACCTGCTCCTCCAGCTCCTCCAGGTCCGCTATGCACCCTACGCATCCGCAGCCGCATCCCCTGCACTATTTTGTGTGCCACATGAGCACGCCACAACAAATGCAAGGGCGAGTGTGTGGTGTGCTGTGTGTGGATCTGGATGTGGATGTGGAGTGGGTGCAGCGGCCACTTTCTGCAACTGACTCATTGCATTTCGGGACGGATGCGGATGCGGATACGGATGGGGCTCCGAACGGGAACAGGACGAGGGCGTGCATCGGAATTTAATCAAGAGCCCGGGACACTCAATTGAGGGCATAAAAATGCGCACAAGTTGCCTCAAAAAGTTACTCATCTCAGCCAAAAAGATTGCATTAAATTCTGATTCAGTATCTGGGGAATCACGACTTGGCGTCATAGTGCTTCCATAAATCACTCCATAAACTGGGTCAGATATGTACGTGGCCGCGTATTCAAGTGGAAGTCAATATTTAATCATCTCTAATGATGCGGGCCAATACAAATGAGTGTGAAATGCATGAACAGCTACTGCCATTATCCAATTTAAACCCAAGAATTAATATTATTACACATTTCTGTGTGTGAGCTCTGGATGCAGTTTATTATTATGAATTTGAAATATGGCTTCAATTATGGGTATTTATTTCCATCTAGAAGCTTGTTTTGATATCGAGGTTTAGGTCCCTGAGTGTTGAGATTTATACTCTCAATTATTATTATCGAGAAGAAATGTTTTAGATTATTTATATTACCCGAAAATAAATATTTTTCAAGCAATTAAGAAGAAGCTATTTTTATACAGCTATAAATAATTACTTAATTGCTAAATAAATTTTAAATAGTATTTGCTATTTTCTAGCACAAACTTTCCTAAATACCTTACCTCTTCCATGCTTCCCTTATCCCTAAAAAGACTTACATCTACGCCTCCCTGAGTCGCGTCTCTGATGGCTTAACAGCCGGTTTTTTTTTGAGCCAGGTCAAGCTCTTAGTGCCAAGTCAGTTTTGACAGGGAAATACATTTATCATATTTTCGATTTGAGCTCAGACAATACGCATAAATTATATCCTCGACGGCGATTCGAAACCAGAAATGGGAGGAAATGCCGCATAAATCGGGCCTGGCGGCGGCAGGGTGTTAAGGTCGAAAATTTGCGGGGATTTATTGAACGCAAATGACAAAATCAAATCAAAAATGTACCCTCGAATTTATGGCATTGGGCATAAATTTATTATAATTTCTTTCGGGGCCCCCAAATCGTTGGAACCGGCCATTTCCTCCGGACCCGGACCCAAAGTGGCTGTGGCTGTGACTGTGTCTGTGGGGGCGTGGCACAAATAAATCTGGGCCAGAAGAGGGAGATGATGATGATGATTTGCATACTGCTAGCCTGGCCTGGCCAGGTCTGGCTGAAACTTTTGCGGCAAGTCGAAAGTCGAGAGTCCAGCGAGAGAGCGTCTCGGCAAAAGTTGAATGTCCCAGAATGTTGGCAGGTCGGGCTCCGTTACAAATTGTTTCCTGACGCAGACCGGAAGCATCCCATATTCAACCGATTTCTGCCAGCTGGCTGACCATATCCCGTCGACATCTTCCTGTCCCAAGGTGTATCGCCTGTATATCGCATTGTCCTTAACGTGCTCTTATCGCCTCCAGTCGAGAGGAGGGGCGGACAACTAACGACTGACTGACTTCCTCCATCATCTCCGCCGTCTCCCCCGGCCATTGTCTGCCCCTTGCCTTTGTTGCCGCTGCTGTCATCGGCCGGCGCCCCTCCCCTCCCCGACTCCGAACTCATCGGAGCGATACAAAAAGTTGGCAACATTTTCGCAAGTTTCAATTGCCAGGACTTTGGACTTTGACCCGGCCCAGGACGTGGTCCCAGGTCCTCTTTATATTATTTCTTGCCTTACTGGCTAGCCTTACTTGTTTTGCATATGCTCCTCCGTGGCTTTTAGCCTTAGGTACACATTTTCCAATTTCAAGTTAAGCTAAGTTTTCTCTGTTGGCTTCCTAATAATGCCACTCTAAGTATAAGTAATTAAATGTGGCTTAAATATCATTGCATTTTGGGGTTTTGGTTCGTTTAACTAAAAGATCTTGCTTGGCAAGAGCATACTTAGAGATATTTTGCATAAATAATATACCTTAAATATTCAGTTTAATATGTTTAAATGATTGTAAAGTCCACTCCAATTTCCTCTATTTTTGGGAGGCATATTTACATACAGGAAAATAAATTCATTCCAAAAACCCCCAAAATTCCATGCAACTAAAACTGGTCTCAGGAAATGTAAACTTTATTTAATAAATAAAAAGTTCTTGCTCACCAAGAGCATATTTAGAGATATTTTGCATAAGTAATATACCTAAAATATTCAATTTAATATTTTTGAATTATGGTAAAGTCCACTCCAATTTCCCTATATTTAGGAGGCATATTTACATATAATAAAATAGCTTAACATGACAGCCACCTAAGTAGAAATCTGATTCCAAAAACCCCCAAAAGACAAAAGCATATTTAGTAATATTTTGCATAAATAATATGCCTTAAATATTAAATTTAATATTTTAAAATGATTGCAAAGTCCACTCCAATTTCCCCTATTTTTAGGAGGCATATTTACATACAATAAAATAGCTTGACATGACAACCACCTAAGCAAAAAACTGATTCCAAAAACCCCCAAAACTCCATGCAACGCAGGAAATGTAAACTTTATTTAATGAATAATTCCGAAAAATGTAGAACAATTTGGAAAATTGTGGCTCCATGCTGGCAGCAAAGTCCCCAAAAACAAGATTAGTTAATTAACAATAAAAACGAAAAAGTGCAGAGCAGTGGGACATGGAGTGGCCTCCATTCTGCTGCCAGACATTTGCATTTAAATCGAGGCAGAAGGCATGACAGCAGCGCTGGACATGGCCACAAATGGCGGGCGGGGCAGGCGGAGCTTTTGCGGTGAAATCAGAGGGAAATTCTCGTTTTTATTTCATCTACTACTGCTCTGTTGTTGTTCGGAATATGCTTTTTGCAAAAAAACATTAAAAAACAACACAAACTAGTAGCTGCACCGAAAGTTGCCACTCATGTTGCACTGGCGGTTGCCCGGCTCGCTCTGCTAACCAGTCGTCCCCGGCCACAATGCCGCCGCCGTCCCTCTCCTGTCCATTATTAATGGACGTCTCTAACCGAAATGACTGGAGTCCGACGTCCATTGTCAGTGGAACAGGCGAAAACATTGTCGGAAAATAACATCAAGAAGCATCCATTGACATTCTGTCGTTTATTTATATCGAAACCGCCAGAGTTCTTGATGAAAGAAAAATTAGAGCTAAACGAAAGGGAATAAAAGGAATAGCACAAGTAATTAAGGAGCCGATGGAATAGTTTATATAAATATATATCAATATATTTCCCAACAAATATCAAATAATTAACCCTACCTGTATTTGTTTCAGTTACCGCTTCACCCAAATCGCTGTAGATGCTCAAATTAAGACGCCAGGCGGCAAGACCTATGATGTTATATTTGTGGGCACAGGTAAGTCTTAAATTAAATATATTTTTAGTTAAAAAAACTGAGACAATATTGCTTTTAACAGATCACGGCAAGATCATCAAGTCAGTGAATGCCGAATCTGCAGATTCCGCTAATAAAGTCACATCCGTCGTCATCGAGGAGATTGATGTCCTGACCAAGAGCGAACCCATTCGAAACCTGGAGATAGTTAGGACCATGCAGTACGGTAAGTGGAGTTAATTAATATATATGTTCCTTATTCCATAGAGCCGTTACTCAACTCAAATTTAAATTCGCAGATCAACCGAAAGACGGCAGCTACGATGACGGCAAATTAATAATTGTGACGGACAGCCAGGTGGTGGCCATACAACTGCATCGCTGTCACAATGACAAAATTACCAGCTGCAGGTGAGTGCCAGACCTGCCTCCCTTCATCACATCACATCCCAGCCCATTCCGAGCACTCCGCATACTCCAGACAATGGCATTTTTATTATCATGTAACAATTTGCGTGTCGCCTGTCTGCCACTTGACTGCCTCAATATGCCATATATTCGGGGAGTTTTTCGCCCTCCTCACTTTACATTCTGGCTTTTGTCACACAGTGAACAAATATTGGGAATAAAAAGTGTTGCAAAAAATGCATTCAATAGAATTCAAGCGAAAATCAAAGGATATGATATACTCCGTTAAGGAAAATAAACAACTTCTTTTTAAATACCATATATTAAATGTAATCCAAATACTTTTCTGCAATAATACATTTGAAATATGTTTAGTTTGATGCCAAAAACGGCCTTGCAATACTCATTTCCTAAGAAAAGTCTCTGTAAACTCGCAAGTTTAGTTTCCAGCTCACTTTCCCTGCCTTTCTCTGCCTGCATTTATGTTATTTACCCACCGATTTTCTCCTCCTTCCCACAGCGAGTGCGTCGCATTGCAGGATCCGTACTGCGCCTGGGACAAAATTGCTGGCAAGTGCCGCTCCCACGGCGCTCCTCGGTGGCTGGAGGAGAACTATTTCTACCAGAATGTGGCCACCGGCCAGCATGCAGCTTGTCCCTCAGGTAAGTGAGCATGGAGTATCCATGGAACTGTCGATACTAACTCCGATTTGCTCTCTTGACAGGCAAAATAAATTCAAAGGATGCCAATGCCGGGGAGCAGAAGGGCTTCCGTAACGACATGGATTTGCTGGACTCTCGGCGCCAGAGCAAGGATCAGGAAATCATCGACAATATTGATAAGAACTTCGAAGGTGATTTACCCGGGCGCTAGCTCTCCCTGCATACTGTTTTTTATGCCATATTTTTCGCACTTGTTCGTTTTGTATTATGCACGTACTTTGCTTGTCAATTTACCCCAAGATTTTTACTCCTTCTGGTCCCTCCTCCGACCCTTGCCTGCTCGATGCACCAGTTTACCCGAGTTCCGTGTCCTGTGTTACCTGTTGTCTTCATCGGCAATCACATTTTCATTTTGCGCGGATTCCCTGGAGTCCGCCTGCCAGCTTATATCCACTTTATGCCATTCAGCTTCCCATTATATCTGCCGTCTTCTTACACTTTATTTTAAACGGAAATACTCCCTTTTATTGGCATCAATTTTGTGTTTAATACACACTCTATTTGAAAATACTGTGATGTTACTGGAAACCCGTTTACCCTCCCACCAATGAAGTCCTAACATTCTACCCCTTTAATACTAAGCCTAAGCAAATGTGTTAATATTTTGCTTTTTATATAGTAATAACTCTTTTAACAATTATATTTAGAGTCCTGTGTACCTGTACTTGCTGTTGTACCTTTGTACTAACTATTATTCATGTTTTCTTATCTTTCTTTCCTTATGATTTCTGAACGATTACGTGCAATTACCTTATACCGTGCGTTCTAAATTCGCTGTTTCGATGTTTCGATGTTTCGATGTTTGGATGTTTATTGATGTCGTTGCAAAAATAATGGATCAACCTCCATAAAAACCAACCCCACACTGAACCCACAACCGTCACCACAAACCACACATATTTGGTGTGCATTAAACTGTTGTTGAATGTTTTGCCTAATGCACACTGTATCGATGCGAAACGAACAATTCAAATCCAAAATCACGTAAATCCGATAATCCCTCCAACTAAAGGACCCCAAATTTCCCCAGATATAATCAATGCCCAGTACACAGTGGAGACCCTGGTGATGGCCGTGCTGGCGGGATCGATCTTCTCCCTGCTCGTAGGCTTCTTCACGGGCTATTTCTGTGGTCGACGTTGCCACAAGGACGAGGACGACAATCTGCCGTATCCGGACACGGAGTATGAGTACTTTGAGCAGCGCCAAAATGTCAATAGGTGGGTATAACACAACCTGTGAGCTTGATTTATACTAACACTATCTCTTTGGCAGCTTCCCCTCATCGTGCCGCATCCAGCAGGAGCCGAAGTTGCTGCCCCAGGTGGAGGAGGTGACGTATGCAGAGCCGGTGCTGCTGCCCCAGCCGCCGCCGCCGAACAAGATGCACTCGCCAAAGAACACGCTGCGCAAACCGCCCATGCACCAGATGCACCAAGGCCCCAACTCGGAGACACTCTTCCAGTTCCAGCCCGATGGCTACAACACACAGCAGTCGTATCGCGGCCGCGATAACTTTGGCACCCTGCGCTCACACCAGGTGATGGTGAGTATTGACGCTGTCTAGGCTGCAGGATATCCCTTTCCTTATTCATACATATGTTCCATTTGCAGGGCGACAACTATAGGCGCGGCGATGGCTTTTCCACCACCCGCAGCGTCAAGAAGGTGAGTTGAGCCTGGCCTTTCCACCGATCTGGGAGGAGAGCAGTCGGATGTTTTTCATTTCCAACTATCGTATCCAACTACTATTACTACTACTAATCTCTAACCGTAACCATTGCGCTCTTTTCGATGTTGTTCGACATTTATGACACTACTACTACGTACATAGTTATCGAGAGTCCTTGTGCTGCGCTTGTATTTGAACTGTATTGAACTCTCTCTCTCTCCTCACACTATCGTCGATTGGTGTATTTCTTAGTCTCACCTCTTCAGCTTGTTATCCGTGTCTCTTCCTATGAGTGTGTATGTGCGAGCCCCATCCAAGTGTGGTTTAACGTATATTATAAAGCACAAAGTCGCATAGTTATAGTAACTCATGATCATAGCCCATAAATATTGTGTATTTGTCGTTGTAGTTTGTATTGGTGTTTGCTGTCTACTATTATTATTTGCATGCTCATTTTTTTGGAGTTTACGCAAAATTAATCATTGAAGTTTCACCAAAAGAATATCATTTCTCGCCGGAGTCATGTCAGATATGCTAAGAATCATGAATCATATGGAAAAATCATACCAAACCCGAATTGTATACTTAATTGAATTACTTAAATTACTATCATCAATAAGCTGATAGTTTATAGCTTTCAGTCTCGCAAAAAGTGTAAAAAGTATATTCCGTAGTGTAAACCCATTTTTGTTACTACTCTTATATTGTTTATTTTTATTCAAGATCTTTAACTAATATAAACAAGGCCCTCAAATCCTGGGTCCAGAATTTACTCCTCTCTCCTTACATTTTCTCTTCTACGCTTTTAATATGTAGGTTCAATACCTGTACATTTACCATTTATAAACCCGAATCTCTTGTTATCTAATCCATCATATAAACATCGACCTCATCTCCATTTAAGCGCATGCTAAGATATCATCTTCATCTCGATCCTTTCATATTTTACTTATGTTCCTTGGCATTTGGGATCTGCGTTCAAGCTGGAAATACACCAATCGTTCGAACCGCTCGAGTCGGGTCTCTGTACTATTTCTATCACTGTTTAAGCATTTTGTATAGTTCATTTCGTGCTACTCAAACACCTCTAGTTCTTCAGTCCAGAGAGACACTTTCCCAACGATACTAACAGCCTCTTACAACTCAAAACAAACAGAAAGACAAATTCAAAAAAAAAAAAAGAAACAGAAAACGAAAAACAAAAAATCTATTTCTATCTTTTCTCTCTTCTTCTTCCCCTTTTTTCATTAGGTTTACCTTTGAGACGGGAGTGGGGCGGCTGAAACCAGTCAGGGACTAATTACCCAAAATATGGTAAATACTTATTTATAACAACTAAAGTTGACTTGAGTTTGATTGATTTCTCGCCCTGTTTATTATTTCATTTATTTTTATTATTTCTTCTATCCCTTTCATTGGTTATTGCTATTGTTTTGTTGGCGGGGCTTCGTTTGCTGTATTTAATTAATCTGGAAAATGAATTTGCTCAAAAGCTGCAATATGGAAGCTCTCTTCGCAACGAGCTCAGCCGAAATTCTCTAGGCAAAAAGTAAATTTCAATAAAAATCTTCACGGTTTTCGCTCTTTGTTGAATTTGAAATTTTTCGAGCACCGTTGCAAAGTTTAGTTTTCAATTTATCGATAGATATATTTTTTAGGCACTGTTGCAGAAGCTTTGTTCTTTTCTCTCTATCTCTCTCTCTCTCTGTATCTATCTCTCTTCTTCACTCACTTTTGCTTTTGATTTGACACAACACTTTATCGAATGCTTAAAAGAAATATAAGTTATCGGTCCATTAATCGGTCAATCGGTCAGTCCAGCCCAGTCAGCCATCCCGCGCCCTGCTCGCCCGCTCGTCGTCAACGCCAGCGTAACCATCAGCCTCCTTCGATCCCCGATCCCAGACCTGAGTTCCGCGATTCAGATTCACACTCTTGATCTCTCCCTGCATGGGCGCCAGACATTTCAAATTCCATAAATTAATCGAGTCCTTTGAGGATGCGTGTGTGTGTGTGTTAGAATACAAATACGACACATTTCCCTGTCACATACATTAATAAGTAACCTGCAATAATCAAACTACTACCCAAACTTTGATACCTGTACTTTTAAGCTAATTATTTTATTTATGGAATATGCACACAACCGAAT
This sequence comes from Drosophila pectinifera, assembly GCA_008042775.1. Taxonomy (NCBI): domain Eukaryota; kingdom Metazoa; phylum Arthropoda; class Insecta; order Diptera; family Drosophilidae; genus Drosophila; species Drosophila pectinifera. The sequence goes on from VNKC01002696.1 coordinate 252,549, forward strand.
TTTGCGTTTCTATTTGCTTGCCGAAATTGAAAATGAAACCGAATTGGAGGAATCTGTATTGCCAGCTGAGAAAGTAAATTAAAGACTAAAAAACTAAAAACTTTAGCTTATTATTTGGGTTGCTAGAACCACCCACGAACACAGACACACATCAAATTGGCCTTGGCTTGCAACAACAACCATATTTGAGAGCAAAGATTGACTGCGAACGTGTTTTTAGTCCCACTAGATTGAAGCAAATTAGCGTTATCCTTTCTTCTTGTGTTGTTTGGTTGTTTTCCTCAACATTTTTACGTAACTCTTTCGAATCTTGAATCTTGAATATATGTAAAAGCTGAGAAATTGATAAAAACACTCCAACCCCCATATATAGGCTGTAAACAACACAAACACACGTAACAGAAGTCTTGGTCGCGCAAGAAGACAGCCGCCCCGTCATGGCATTGGTAAGTGTAATCCTTGTGTTAAGTTATAGAGTTATATTCCATATAACTGGCCAACCCAGAGAGACCCACAGGACACAGACACAGAACACCCACAACCCACTCTGTCGGCGGCCCTACCTCCTACTCCTCCTTTCCATCTTTCTCTCTATCTCTGATCGATCTCTGTGTGGTTCGGTACCCAAATGATGGGTTGGACATCCCTTTGGGAGAGTCCCGTGCCGGGTATCCCTTAAAAATTGCATTCTTTAACTTAAACTTTACCTCAAACTATTCCTAAAAGTAAAACCACCATTTTATTTTCGTGTGCTCTTGTTTCGTTTACTTGATATTTCATTTGATATTTTACGTATAAGAGTAGTTGCTGTGTGAGTGTTTATGTGCATGTTGCGGCAGACTCCTCGGTGTTGTGCATATGCATCCCTAGCCTCTCAGTGTGTGTGTTACCATCTCAGACCCGATGCAACATGCACCCAAGCACCCATGCCCATGCCCAAGCCCATGCTCATGGCCCAGGGTCCTCGAAACCCCACTAATCCGTGTGTCGTTGTGCATTTGCAGTAACTCAACACCGCTCCAATAGCCCCCAGCAGCAGCAGCCGCAGCAACAGCAGCAGCCCCAGCCGTCGCACTCCAGTTCCGGCTCCTCGCCCGTAATGTCCAACAGCAGCAGCAGTCCGGCCCCGCCATCCAGCAGCCCCAGTCCGCAGGAGAGCCCCAAGAATTGCAGCTACATCTACCGTGATTGATTGATATGCAACACCAAATCGATGCCACTCATCCAGGCCCAGCCCACACACCCACTACCGCCCCCGATTCCGCTTACGCTTCCAGTCCACCAGCAGCAGCAGCAGCAGCCGCAGCCCGCCAAGAGTCCGATTGGCGGCAGGACATATGCCAAGTCCATGCCGGTGACGCCCGTTCAACCGCAGTCGCCGCTGGAGGAGACGCCCTCCTATGAGCTGTACGAACGCCACGCTCTCTCCGACGCCCACGGCCACTCGGACTTCGATGAGGACCTGGAGGACACCTCATCCCTGGCCATGATCACACCGCCGCCGCCCTACGACACTCCACATTTGCTCGCCTCGCCGCCAGTGCCGCCGCCTCGTCGCTTTCGCTTTGGGAACCGAGAGCTGTTCAGCATGAGTCCCGCTGGTGGTGGTGCCACGCCCACAACCTCCAGCACCGCCATAACGCCCACAAAGCTAAGTGCGGCGGCGGCAGCCATGTTCGCCGCCCCGCAAATGGCCACGCAGCTCAACCGGAAGTGGCGGCGACGCAGGCGCAACAGCAGCTCCGGCGACTCCAAGGAGCTGGACAAGCTGGTGCTGCAGTCAGTCGATTGGGACGAGAACGAGATGTACTAACAGGCGAGCCAGAGATATAAGCACACTAAATCGAGATGGTTTAAATTTTAATCCTGCCAAGGTAGGAACTAAACAATTTCGTTGATTTCGATTATAAGGCTGGGGTTTAGGGACAATCGATTCCTGGAGTTATTGTGCTTATATATGTCAAAGAACCTGGTTCTCTTTAAGGTGGTATTAAAATAATCAAATAACTTCCGGAATGTCAATGATTTATTAAGGAGAATAATATATTTTTAAATTGTTTCACGTTTCTTTTTTTTATACAAAACTTTTGCGAATTTAAAGATTATATTTCCAATACTTTTGTAATTTGTATTAACAATAATTTAATACCACCTTAATTAGTACACAAGCCTCAATCGGAAGGGACATCTGCAATTTACACTGTGACTTATGACTGGGGCTGATCACAATACCCCTTATCCTCCAAAGATCCTCGCCCCTATTCACTTAACTGAAAGTTGCAATCACTCAGACATTTGCTATAGGAACTGCATGGGGATTTACTTACACAAAACCAAGAAGCCAGAGAAGTTATACAAGAACTTTATAATTATATAGCCTTTATACATATACCCAGATCTGCTAAGTATACAAAAGCATATAACATAACGTACGTCTATATGACTCTTTATATACAAACATGATTATATATAGACACGGTTAAAAAGAACAAAGGCTACGCTAAACTAGAGCTGCAAATGATACTGTTAATTAACAATTGGAGCAAAGTCAACATTTGTAAATATTAAACATAGAGTTGAAAAGGACGTAAGCTAAGCAAACCTTATTCGAGTAGAGTGTACGCGATATACAAGATTTTTTGCATTTAACCCTGAGAGAAAAGGAAAATAGAAGAAATTTACATGGCAAAACAAAAGCAGAAAACAAAAAAAAAAAGGTAAATAAGAAGAGAAAAACAAAAAATCGAAACGCTTATTACTGATTTACACAAAACGAAAGAAGGAAATTAATTACCAAAATAGTATGAAGGCAAAACAAATTAGTCTTAAGCCATCAGAAGTCGAGTAACTAAGTAGGGCATCGTTTTCCATTGTCAATTTTATTTGCTGACCGCCCCCTTCCTGCTACTCTATTCTACTTGAATCTTCTGCTTCGGACTCTTATAGAAAGGTGTAAATTATGTACAGGACTATATACGCATTATATTCAACCGATCTGTACAGAAATCAGTATGTGCGATACGTGCCATAATCGGGTGTTTGGGCCCCCAAGCTGGGCCCCCTCCCATTTTTAGTTAGTTCTTATTGTTTGCATTGGTTCAGGAAGCTCCCTTAACTGAGAAGAACTCGCTATCCATGTATATATACGAATATATATATATATTTAAATAGGAAGGACACACAAATTTTATGTGACGTGATCGATCAAAATTTAGTGAAAGCATTACAACTAAACATTAGCCTAGCCACATAGATTTTGTATTATAGATTGGGCCGGAGAGATCAGAGCGGATCCGAACAGAACAGAACAGAACTTTTGAAAATATTTTCACTAGGGGCATTGCTAATGTTGTTCTCGTAATAGAGTATATTAGAAACTAGAGTTAAGCTAACTGATATTCAATATTTTGTATGAGAATCATTCAAGTCATCTGATCAATCTTGAAAATTGCGTTGCAAGACGATGAAAAAGCGTAGAAATATCTAAATCAAAGCAAGTGTGTAAACAGTAAAGGCATAACAGCAAAAAGTAGCGTTAAAATATTTAAAACAAAGACACTGGAACACTGGCATACGTATAAATATACTTAATGCAGCCGCAATTAAATGCTTTTATATGCAATTTTACTTTTTTACAAAATGTATACAACCGAAAAAACCAACCGCAGAATGGGAGTACGGAGAGCCATGATTAGGGAAGCGAAAGAACAAGATTTCGATATCATTTAGACAGCCAAAGATATAACTGATTAAGATTGTTTATCAACACGATTATTTGTACTCTGTTTTGATTAGTTTTATTTGTAAATATATACATCTTATTTAATTGAAATTGAAAACTAAAGTCTACTGCCCTTAAGCATTTAAAGTCCGTTTCCTAGATAATTTCCGTATCGGTTTATTTAGTTTTTAGTCTTTTTTTTTTTCGGTATTCGTTAGGATGTGTTTTAGGTACTTTGAAAGCAATACAGACACGTAAACATTTAACTCGTAAGCAACAAAATATGGAGATGGAAGAGTCAGACACTTAGAGTAGCTGCAGAAGGATAAACATAGAAGTTTGAACTAATTCTAGATCTACATCAACTAATCATACAATTTCATACAAGTATTACTGAATCAGATCATTAACTTTTATACACTTTACCATTTACATATATATACAAAAGCAAGCAAACTGAAGGCCGATTACCGATTATTTAATATACAAGGCGAGCAGTCAGACATTGTACTTGTAATACGAAGCCAGGCTACAATTGAACGGTTTTACACTGACATAAACCAGCAGCAGCAGCAGCAGTAGTAACATTAACAGTAATAGTAACGAGAGCAGAGAATCCACGAATATATATACTTATACATAAATATATAGATGACCCATACACTTATTAGGTACTTTAGACGAGAGATTCTCTAGAAATGCTTTTAAATTGAAGGAAAACAAATGGAAAAAAACACATAAAAAAAAATAATAAAAAAAAGAATTAAGCAAAGTATTTTATTAAAAACACTCAACAAAGAAATGGCAGAGTCAAAAAAGCAAATAAAAAAATCTATAAATTTCTGAACACTTTCCGGAAAAGTTACAGCCATTCAGCAACTTTTTTTAGAGGAGCGGAAACTGGAGTTGCATGAAGATACTTTAATGATAATTATAAGCTAAATGAAAACGATTTTTAACTTTCTCCGAATAAGACAAAAACAATTATTACCTACAGATTGTAGCCGGCGCATTCATATTTGCTAATTAGCAACTTATTAAAATATAAAGAACAAGCAACATTTAAGAATTAGAGCAGAAACAGGAACAAAAAATAATAAATAAAAGCAGAGGGAAGAAGGAAAAACGGAAAACGGAAATCGGAAAAACGGAAATGAACCCTTGACAGTACGACACACTCAAGTTTTCATTTATTCCATTAAAAACGATATATATTCAAGTGCTTCTTACATAAAATAAATATATAAATATATATATGAAACCGAAAAAAAATATATGAATGATTAACGGATAGATATTATTACGAGCAGGCATTACATTATAAATACCTACTAACTAGGCTAAGGCATTTACGATTAACTTGACTCTTATTAACTGTATTATTATTATTGTTTTTGGGAAACGAGCGAACTATTACAGATTAAAAGTAAAATCAGATCATTGAGCGGATTTATGCAAACGTAACGTAAAGCAACGTAACATAACGTAACGTAACGTAACATAACATAACACTTATGTACGATGTCCGGTTCCGTTTGGTTTTATAATTTCTAAGTAGACACCGCTCTCTCTCTCTCTATGCAAATAGTATAATTACGAACACACACTGACACGTAATCGATGCATTTTACTTTCTCGAGAGCCACAAATAAATAAAGCCGAGTTATGCGAGTTCACGAATTCAATTTATATAATTATGTTAAGATTTTATAACGCAACAACCAGCCTAACGTATGCATTACCTATATGAATACTATTATGCGAAACTTTGTAAATACATCACAAACCAAATAAAAATATTCCTTCATTAAAGCAAAACAAAAAAAGAAACAAAAACAAGATCCATAACTCAGACGATTACGATTCACCGCTTGGTTCCACGTTCCACTTTCCACAACATCCATACACCCACACACAATCCAAACATCCACAATCCACAATCCACAATCTACAATCCAGAAGATGTGCTTATCGATTAGGAATTATCAAAGCATATAGGAGCCATATGACACGAGTATGTTATCCATTCTTTAGCGGTTACAAATACGTAAGGATAAATTTAAATTGTTGACAATGTAGCGCAAGAACGTAATGAGTAACAAAATGTAATGGAAGCCCCCAAAAGCGGAATAACAAATATTTAACCAAATAAGTTACGAAAGTTAGACACAAAACGGTACTTCCAAGCAACTATAGAGCTAACAGCAAGCCACTTTAACCGATGCAAACTCGAGTGCGAACTATAAACTATATGAATTGAACTTCCTCCACCTCCTTTCCTCCAAACACAACACACACACACACTGAGAAAAAGAAGGGTTCCCATTCCACCCTCTCTCCAAGCAGGAATTCGTTGTATTTTGGATTTCGTTCGAAGGATAAACACACACACACACTTAAGTATTCAGCGGCGAATGTGCAGATCATCATAAAAGCCAGAACAGCACTGCAAAATAATGAATAAGATCTACAGCATCAAGAAGCTAATTAAACAACAACAACAACAACAACAACAAATTGTTAGTAAAAAGACTGAGCTACAAAATATACAAGAAAAAACTAAAGCAACAAAGGCAAACAAAGAAAAACAAAAAAGAGGGAGAAACTGAAACCGAAGAAATCAGTTAAGATCGTTAAGATCTTTGATTCAGTGGGAGAACACGAATAATGTGCATTTTTGGTAAACGATTTTGACCTAGAGACAACGCTTGACAAAAACGAACCCTATCCGGAGCTAGGAGTTCGTTTCCTTTCCATTCGCGTATGATTTTGATGAGTCGTTAATTAGTTGAGAAGTTCCTAACACGAAACACGCTGGCGACGGCGGCGGCGACCCCGGTATCAATCAATCAATCAAATGGCTCAATCAGTGCCACGTTCAATTATGCACCTACCTAGAAGGAGCAGGGACTTCTGCATTTCTGCTTTGGCATTCCCTGAGGGTTAGTTTTAAGGGAGCTGCTATATCCATACATACGTAATGAGACACTCTTTGTTCTTATTCTTAGGTTGAGTTTTTGGATTTGAATTAAGAGGCTTCCTTTCTTTGGGCCACGGTTACGGTTACGGTTACGGCCACGGTCACTGCCACAGCGCCACAGCATAATCGAGATTAAAATACCTAGAAAGAATATATAAACATATACATATATACGTATATAGACACAAGTATATATGCATACCACTTGCTTTTAGCTTCCTAGAACTCTGATTTCCACACTCGAGCGTACTGCTGTAAGCGGCGAGTCAAGTAGGAGATAGTCGGTCTCACAGATACGAAATAATCAAACTCAAGCGGATAGAAGTGCTGCTGCGAGCCCCAAGATCCGATTCGGTCCAAGACACAATTTACTCCCCCTGCCCCCCAACCAACCAACCCAGAAACCAAACGGATCGGAGATACATTCAGAAGCAGGCCAATACACACACGTTTAACATACATATATACATGGCGAACAGAGAAATCGATAAAAAACAAAACCGCATATTATTAATTATTATTATATTGTATTATTATAACAGAAATATTTAGATGAATGAGGATTCTTAATTATAACACATTATTATAGATACATACTGAACAAGCCGATACAAAACCAGAAATTGAAAATGAAACTTTAACAAGAACAGAAACGGAGGGAAAGGAATCGAAAATGATTAATAAAAATGAAAATATAGAGATTATTATATTATGAACTGCTCCCTTGCGTTTTAATTAAATCTAAATCTAGATAAGGTAAGCCCCCGATTCCAAGGACAAAGCCTGTCGATGGAAGTTGGAGTAATATAAAACTCAATATATGGCCAAACTCATCTCAATATTTTTAAAAAATAATTTCACTTTAGATTGCAAAATAAGAAAGAATATACAGATATTTGGTCAGTCTTCTCAAATGGTAATATTGCTATTTTATTCACAATGTTGCATAAGAATTATGAGCTCTGTTGTTCTTAATTTAACATTGCATAGCTCTATGTCGAAACCCGACTCGAGCCAGCCAGATAAGGCCCGGAAGAGATAAGGTCCGCCGGACCTAGCCAAGTAATAGAGCTGAGAACACAAATAGCAGATTAAAGGGGGTCATGACACCACCAACTGGAACTTATGCTGGGACATCGAGGGTAGACTCGAAGTTTAAAGTCTCTTAAAAACCTCCTAATTAACTGGGTAACCAAATCATGTTAATAATGATTTTGAGACTACAAATATTATGGCATACCTTTGCATACTTTTTAAGAGATTTCTGTGTTTTTTATAGCATTAAAGGAAACAGAGTTTTCAAGCTAAAGAATAGAGTTGTGTGTCATCACTTAAGTACTTATACATGGAGCTCTAGAATCTAACCATAGTATGCAACATACCGGAATAGCAATATCGGGGCCCTCTTCTATAACCATCTAACCCTTTTCTCTTAAGTTCCAGTGTCGCCTCAAGCCAACCTCGCGTGGAGCTCGCACCAAGGCTGCTTCTGGTGGCGGTTGCTGCTGGCTGCAGATAAAGCTGAGAGCTTTTCAGGTCGTCGGATCCGATTCCGAAATCAGTTCATCGTCGAACACGACGCAATGAGCAACATGCTGCCGCTGCTGCTGCTCCTAGTGCTGGCCCTTGGTGCGGCCCTTCCCACACCGGACAACAGCGACGATTACAACAACAATGCGAATACATGGCAACCGGAGCCATTGAAGCCAGCTCCCTGGCAGGCGCCACCACCACACCAGAGCACCCCAGAGTCCCAGGAGGCCGTGGTGCCAGTGCCCGGAATTGGACAGATCGTGGGAGTGCGCGGCTTCAAGAACATCGGCGGACGTCCGGTGAACGCCTTCCTTGGCCTGCGCTACGGCCAGGTGGGCAGCGGTCTGGCGCGATTCCAGGCTGCTCAGCCTGCCAGCCTCCAGGGCAGGATTGATGCCACCGTCCAGAGCCCCAACTGTGCTCAGTTTCCGGAGCTGGATCGCCTGAGGGAGTCGGAGTCCCGTGGCGAGAATGTCGACGACTGCCTGACCCTAAACATCTACGCACCCGACGGTGCCAGGGACCTGCCCGTCCTGGTCTTCGTGCACGGCGAGATGCTGTTCGACGGCGGTGCCGAAGAGGCCCAGCCGGACTATATCCTGGAAAAGGACGTAATCTTGGTCTCGATCAATTACCGACTGGCCCCCTTCGGCTTCTTGAGTGATCTGAGCGATGAGCTTCCCGGCAATGTGGCGCTTTCGGATCTTCAGCTGGCCCTCGAGTGGCTGCAGCGCAACCTGGTCCACTTTGGTGGCAATCCCAGCCAGGTTACGCTGGCCGGCCAGGCGGGTGGAGCCACATTGGTCCATGCCCTCAGCCTCAGCGGACGAGCCGATAATCTGTTCCAGCAACTGATCCTGCAGTCGGGCACCGCCCTGAATCCCTACCTGATCGACGAGCGTCCCCTAGAGACCCTGGACACCTTCGCCCGCCTTGCCCGCTGTCCTCCGGCTAATCCCGCCCGCAGCCTTTCCCCGCTTTATGAGTGTCTGGCCAGGCTGCCCACCTCCCAGCTGGTCTCCGCCTTTAAGCAGCTGTTCGAGCAGAACGAGCCGCTTGGCCTCAGCTCCCTCGGCGGCTTTAAGCTCGTCGTGGGCGATCGCCTGGGCTACCTGCCGCGTCACCCAGCCGCCCTGGCCGCCAACGCCAGCAACAGTGTACCCACCATTGTCGGTGCCGCCAAGGACGCCAGCGGCTTCATCCTGATGCGTGAGTTCAATTAAGTCCCCTATCTCCCAGAGTTTATTGAATGAGGCTTGCTGGGACAGATCCCATGGCTGCCTGCGATAAGAGGCCGCGCCGCGGATCTCTGGGGTCAGTCTGATAAGGAGCCATGTGATTAGTCCGACATAGACAGCAAATCAACATATTGCTGAGGTTGTTGGGCTGCATTTTAATTAGTGTCAAGGTTCTTTCATTTTTATGCTATTTACGTCGGCAGGCAGGAAGTGTTTGTTTTGTGTTTTTTTTTGAGTTAATTTAATCTTGTGAATTTCCCCGAAAATCCACCCAAGTCGAATGTCAATGCCCAGAGATAAGGGCCATTATATTGGCCGCTTTAGACATATTTATTATTATATTTCGGAAACAGTTCCTTAAGTTACCAGAAGTGGAGGTTTTGAAACCCAACCCAAATAACAGATAGTTATTTCATTTTTACTACAGGTTTCTACAATCAGATCGGCAATCTGCGATCGAGCAACGTGAGCGACTACATCGACGTTGTGCTGCAACACACGGCGCCTCCCAGCGAACACCAAATCTGGAAGCAATGGGCGCTCCGCGAGATCTTCACCCCGGACCAGGCGTACTCGGCCAGTCCCCGCACTGTGACGCAGGGCCTGCTGGAGCTGAGCAACCTGATCTTGTACCGCGCACCCGTGAGCTTCTCCATACGCCAGTCGTACCGCTCCACACCCGTTTACCTGTACACCTTCGACTATCGCGGCGAGCACCATCGGTTCAAAGATCTTGAGAACCCCCTGCCCTTCGGGGTGGATGCCTCGCTGAGCGATGACAGTGTCTACTTGTTCCCCTACCCGGAGGAGGTCAGTCGCCTGAATCCCGCGGACAGGTCGCTGTCCCGTGCCCTGGTCACCATGTGGGTGAACTTTGTGGTGACTGGAGTGCCCAACCCGAACCCTGGAGTATGGCCGCGTGCCACGTCTGAGTATGGACCCTTCCTGCGATTCACCAACAACCGCATGAATATGCTCGAGCTGGATCCGCACTTCGGTGAGGGCATCAACGTGCCTAGTCTCTACGTAGAGTACTTCAATGCCACCACCGGCAGCAGTGCAGCAGTTGCAACGACCCCTAGGCCCTACATCTACACCACTACTAGCTACACGACGACGACCACAACTACCAGGCGTCCGTATGCGTACAATCCGTATGCCAACTGGCAGAACAGACAGCCCCAGCCACCGCATCAGGCGTGGCGTCCGACGAATCCGGACTATGTCAGGGCTCAGGAAGAGCGGCAGGCACAGTTCATACGCGAGCAGCAGGAGCGGGCGCAGCGGGAGAGGGAGCAGCGTTGGCGAGAGCAGCAGCAGAGGGACAACCAGAATCGTCGTCCGGCTCAGGATCCTCGTGAGCAACAGGGACGAGAAAACGAACAACTGCTGCGAGAGCGCGAGCGACAACATCGAGAACAGCAAAAGCGAGAACAGCAAGAGCGAGAACAGCAGGAACGTGAGCAGCAGGAGCGAGAACAGCAACAGCGCGAGCAGAGGGAGCGAGAACAGCAAGAGCGAGAACAGCAGGAACGTGAGCAGCAGGAGCGAGAACAGCAAGAGCGCGAGCAGCGGGTGCGAGAACAGGAAGAGCGAGAACACCAGGAACGTGAACAACAGGAGCGAAAACAGCAAGCTCTAGATGGAAAACTAAATAACGATCTACGACCGTATCCCAGCTTTGATGACTATTATCGAGAACACCAAGAGCGCGAGCATCCGGTGCGAGAACAGCAAGAGCGAGAACAGGAAGAACGTGAGCAGCAGGAGCGAGAACAGCAAGAGCGAGAAGAGCAAGAGCGAGAACAGCAGGAACGTGAGGAGCAGGAGCGAAAACATCAAGCTCACGATGGTAATCTAGATAACGATCTACGACCGTATCCCAGCTTTGATGACTATTATCGAGAACACCAAGTGCGCGAGCATCCGGTGCGAGAACAGCAAGAGCGAGAACAGCAAGAGCGAGAACAGGAGGAACGTGAGCAGCAGGAGCGAGAACAGCAAGAGCGAGAAGAGCAAGAGCGAGAACAGCAGGAACGTGAGGAGCAGGAGCGAGAACAGCAAGCTCACGATGGTAATTTAAATAACGATCTGCGACCGTATCCCAGCTTTGATGACTATTATCGAGAACACAAAGAGCGCGAGCATCCGGTGCGAGAACAGCAAGAGCGAGAACAAGAGGAACGTGAGCAGCAGGAGCGTGAACAACAAGAGCGAGAACAGCAAGAGCGAGAACAGGAGGAACGTGAGCAGCAGGAGCGAGAACAGCAAGCTCACGATGAAAATCTAAATAACGATCTACGACCGTATCCCAGCTTTGATGACTATCATCGAAATCACCAAGTGCGCGAGCATCCGGTGCGAGAACAGCAAGAGCGAGAACAGCAAGAGCGAGAACAGGAGCAACGTGAGCAGCAGCAGCGTGAACAGGAGCAGCGGGTAGAAGAAGAGCGATTGGAACAGGAACGAGAGCAGCAGGAACGTGAGCAGCAGGAAGAAGATGCTGGCGACCAGGAGCCGTACGATGCCGCCAACGACCCGAGCTCCTATCCAAGCTATGAGGATTACGTGAGAGCCCAGGAAAAACTCCGTGAGGAGGAGGAAGAACGCTACAGAGCCCTGGAGGCAGAAGAGAGAGTTGAAGAGGAAGAGGCAATGTCCAGGCAGGAGCAGTAGATCCCGTCTTAAAATGTCTTTAGGAATTGTATTTTTATTACAAAATATTCACTTCTT